>WELB01000202.1:38444-69057 GCA_009602725.1 Spirogloea muscicola
CATTTCCGGCGCTGCTGTCGCCCGCGGCGTCCTTGCGGGCGGGCCCCTGCTCGGCGGCAGCGGCGGCGGCGGCGGCGGCTGCGGTCATGGAAGCGGTGTCGCCGCCTCTGTCGGAGCCTCCGGCGGCGGCGGCGGCGGCCTCCACGTTGCGCGCCAGTAGAGGCTCCTCGTCGGCGCGCCGGCTGCTTGCCATGGCAGCGCCGCGCGCGTCACATGCGCCGCAAAGGGCGCCGCGGAACGCGCCGCGCAGCCCGGGCAAAGCGTGTGTCGAGCGATGGACGGCCAGAAGGGCTCAATCGTTGCCGGGGGAGGGAGCGTGTGGGAGTGAGATTATGTGGGGATTGTACAGATACTGTGCGGAATGATATTATAATCCCAGTTTACGGGCTGCCGCTCACAGCCATCGCCATCCTCCTCCTGCGGGATATCAAGTGGCGTTGGAGAGCACTGGGGTGATGCCCATCCGCAATGGGGTCCCTCGGACGAGGCGTGTCGATCTGGTCGGCGTCCCCCTGGGAGGTGGCAAGCGGCTCCTCATGGACGTTGTCCTCACCGACAGCTTCCGGACGAAGGGCCCCATTACTTCTGAGACCGGCTACGCTGTGAAGGTAGCCGAACGGAAGAAGCTGCACAAGTACAAGGACCACCCGGCGGGTGATACCTTTTACCCCCTGGCCATGGACATCCATGGGTGTTACGGGGGTCGGTGGTCCTCGTTACTTTCGCTGCTGGCCTCTCAAGCTGACCAGCGGCGCCGGGATCAGGGTGCTGCACTTCCCGGTGGCTCGGTGCCTTTGGGTCTGGTGTCCTGCTACCGTATGCGACTGTCTATGTCCCTGCAGCGCTCCCAAGCGCTTGCTTTGCACCGCCGCGCTGGTCGCGCCCTTGCAGCAGCCTCTGGCTTGCGCAGCGGGGTTGCTCTTCCTCCCCTCAGCTCATCTGACTTCCTACTGCTGACACGGGGGTATTGAGGGCGCCCTGTCTGCCTAGCCTTTGGCTCCGTCAGGAACACCTGTATGCATCTGGCTGGCATTTCACAGCCGATTCTTTCATATCAGCAGCCGCTTTCTTCTCCTGGGAAGAAAAACTCTTCCAAAGTCCAGAGCTGTAAGTCATTCATTTCATCCCCTTTCCCCAAATTGGCCGGACGAGGGCGGCTCGAGTCCGCCAGTAGCCAAGGCTGGCACGTGAGCGAAGCTTCCAGGCTGCCGGGTGGTAGCGCGGTAACGCCACAAGCGATGGCAACAGTGCCATCGGCCCTCTACTAGTGGACTTGCCGGGTAGTCTTTAGGTCCGAGACCCAAGTCCATGACATGCAGGATCTAATTCCATGCCAAACCGGGACCTCCAGGTGCTGGCTCTCACGCCTTGCTTAGGTCAGCTCAGGATCTCCCTAATAATGCAAAGCACAGGGCTGCAGTGCCCCAGAATCTGTCGAATGTCTGAGATATCTCTTGCAACATCGCGAGGTCAGTCACCCTTGTGGAGTAAGCTGATCGTCAAGGTCCAATGAGCACAAGAAACCATCTCCCAATGACCCCTTGAATTGAGACAGTCAGCATCACAAGACACTGGACTGCTTTGCATTCACGAAAGAGAGAATCTTGTGCACAAAAACTGCGGACAATATGCGGACACATTTGAGGAAATAATCATACATTTAATGAGCAGATTGCAATCGCTGCAATAGATAGGAGATGTATTGGATTTTGATATTTGGGAGAGTCAGTCAGTCCTTTCTGCAGATCATCCCAGTGCGAAGAGAACTTCTGCAGCAGCAGCAACTTCCCTGAATATCTACAGGGAGATGTCAAACTGACAAGGGACTTTGCTTCCACTACTAAGCAAAGACGGGATCCAACATTATCTTGGGAATGTATTGAGGCAGCTGTGATGTAGGAAGAGGAAGATATCTACTGCAATGCATGCAGCCGTGGTGTGTGTTGTCAGCATCATAAGAGTATCTTCAGTAGGGCCACCTTTGACCTTGGGTGCATCAAGTGGACCAAGTAAACAGAAACTGTCCTTCTGAGCATCTTATCACTCAAGGAGCTACTGGCTGGCTCTAAGCCTATGAGGTCCTTGTATCAGCAGACACTGCCAGCCGCTTAAATTACAAATCGCAACACATTGTCTCTAGCAACGGTCCCTGTGGCACATTGTAAGTAGTGCACCTATGTAGCATGTCCAGCTGCTGAGAGGGATCTACAGATAGTCCAAAACTAGAGAAATCCAAACAAGCACTAGGGGGGCTCTATTGCTCATTGGCTTGTGGTTGCCACGAAGGCAACTCTGTGCCTGGATTCATTGCCTACTAGAAGCAAATGGTGGTTGGGAGGCCAGGTTGTCCAAGGCCAGGTTGTCCAAGTCAGAGATCAACATATGTTGAAGGGTTGACGGGGCAGCCCCTCTGGTTGCGGATTTCCCAGTGCAAGTGAGGCCCTGTTGCCCTACCAGTCTCGCCAACGGACGCAATGCAGTCCCCGCGGTTGACCATCTTGCCCTCCCATGCGTAGATCTCACTGGTGTGAGCATAAAGGGTCTGCCAGCCATCCTTGTGTGTGATCTGCAGAAGCAAGACCGCATCATTCAGCATCCTGGGAAGTTGCATAGATGCATGTGCAGCTACGTGGACAATCAATGACCTCTTTCAAAGATGCTGCTATGGGCTCTTGGATTGCATGGCAGAAGCAGACGGCCTATATGTTTCTGCAGTCAATCACGCGGAAAGAATCCACACAAGCTCTTACCTCAACAAGGTAGCCGAAACCAGTTGGCTCCCATCCTGCATACGTGACCTTCCCCGCGTCTGCAGCAAGCACAGGCTCTCCTGTCGGGGCTGCCAGGTCGACGCCATTGTGATGACGACCCCACCTAGGCCCGAAGACAGAGCTTATCTCCCAGATCTTATCGACTGGTCTGATGAAGCCGGACCAGCCAGGTGTCGCATGCTCCGCAATCTCCTTTGCAAGCGCCAGCGCATTCTCAGATGGCTCCTTCAGCCACACAGGCTTCTGCAAGAGAAGATCCATTGTCAGACATGTTCGCTGCAGTGTAATTGCAGCTTCTCCACCTCTTCTTAGAAGGCCTCCTGTTCAGGACAATCCAAAGGATTGTGAAGTAGGCAAGAAGCTGCATTCGATAGTGCGATAGAGGGCAGATAAGGACCTGCTTGGCTGGAAGCTCTGGGACAACAGTAGTTAAAGCAGATGTCGCATCCTTGACAGGCACACGCAGTGGTGCAGCTGCAACACTTGCAGAGCTTGACATGGTCCTCATAAGCGTCGCCTCCTCCGGCATTGAAAGACTTGATGTCGGCTTCGGTGCGAGGGCGTTGAGGGACGCCGATGCCAACAGAAGGCCTGGCGGTCCCCTTTGCATCTGCGAGAGACCAGCCTCAATCACCGTCTGGCAGATCTTCATGGACAGGCGCGACGCTCTCTCAAGAGGGTGCAGCTTCGGGTGGTTGCTCCGTCGCCTCCGCTGCTGCAAATTGCGCTGCTGAATGGCGCTCGTCCACGTGCGGGCCCAGGTCGCGAGCGCCGCAGTCGCAGTCTGCCGGCCAAACTCCAGCAGCTCCACTGCCAGCGGCTGGTTGGCCTTGGCGTCCCGCCTCCGCGGGGCATGATGACTGTGACAACAGGCCTGCAGAGGTAAGACGACAACCACCGTCACCATTGCGTGTAAGTCACGAGGTCGCAGCTACATTGCTGTCAGCAGCAATCAGCAACAGAAGCCATGAAAGGACTGATCGATGACTCGCTCACAGACTGCCATTCTGACAGTTGCAAACGCTATTGCCAATTACTGGTTAGCCAAACAGACTGAGCATTGAGCAAGTCGTTTAGTCGTACTCTGTGCACCAGTGTGCAGAGGTCAATATCTCAGGCCCCGGACTGTCTGAGAGACAGCATTGCAGTGCCACACGACATTGGTGGCACACTGCACGATCGAGAGGGTGAAGAGGTGGTGCACGAGGCGGGCCAGGCGCGCCGCCAGGCCGTGCGCAGCGGGCTCACCATGGTGCAGATGGACCCGCCCTGGGCCGAGGCCGCCGTCACCGCGCCACAATGGCGCTCGCTGCCTCCTCACCGCGGCGCGCACGAGGCCCCTGCTACGCACGCTGCCGCTGCCGGCCACGCCGCGGGCCCGACGAGCGCACGGAGGCAGGCGTTACCGCCGCCGCTGCCGCCTTGCTGCAGAGGGCAGCCCGGGCTCCGCGGCGGGCTTCGCGGCGGGCTTTGCGGCGGGCAAAAAAAAAAAAAAAAAAAAAAAAAAAAAAAAAAAAAAAAAAAAAAAAAAAAAAAAAAAAAAAAAAAAAANGGGGGGCGTGGGGAGGAGGGAGGCGAGGGGGGGGAGGAGGGAGATGGGGCGGAAAAGGGAGGCGGCCGTTCATAGCTGTGTCCTGTGATGGGGAGGGAGGGAGGAGGGAGGTGGGAGAGTGGACTGGCCCACCCTCCCTCTTCCCGAGCCCCAACGGCCGGTCCTCTGCGGGGATCCGCCGGGCCTTGGCCGGCGCCGCCGCCCCGACGGGCCCCGCGGGCGCGAGCCCCGCAGAGGACCCCCACCCCCCTCCCCCCGCATCTGATCCCCTCTCCCCCCCTCCAAATCAAACCTCGGGTTTAGCGCCAAAACGGGAGCGCTTCCCAACACAGCCAAACGAAGGGCCGAGGCTTCCCAAGCGCTCCAAGCCGACGCCGTTTCCGTCCAGTGGGAGGTCGACCCACGTCAAGTCACTCACGCAACCCATGTCCAGTCATGTCCACAATGCCGACGCCACCACCGAGTGGACAGCTGACGGGCGCAAACGCCTCAAAGCGAACAATCTGCCGTATAAGCGTCGGCGACTAAGACTGTGACTTCTGCCAATCGTGGAGCTGGGGACAAAGCGGCTAACCGGCCTTGCCTTATTACCCCAAGGCTACCGCGGCTGGTGCAGCAAGGCCGGAAGTGGCAAGGCTCCTGGAGCTAGACTGCTCGCCTGGCGAATGTGAGGTACCCAGTGTGGCCCTTGCTTTCGGCATGCGGCCTTGCCAGGATCATCGTCACACCTGCCGGCCCACGAGATGCGCCACCGAGCTCCCCGTCTAGCTTGGGGCCGTCTGCAGCAGTTCCATATCCTTCATTCATCTCGTCTCCTCTGCCATCTCTCGTCAAGTGGGCCCCCTCTCCAGCTATCGAGTCATCGCCAGCAACAGCATCTGCCTTGCCAAGGCCCCCCACATCTTGCTCTGGCTCCCCTCTGAGGGTGGCCGCGCTCCCTTGCCCGAAAGCTCTGCCTTCCCCCTGCCGCCGCTTCACACAGGGCTTGTCACTACCTGGCGTCTCGCGACACGATAGGTCTACAAGGAGCTCCTCCTTGCGGACCTCGTAAGTTCGGAGTAGCACCTCGAAAGTGCGCACGTCTGCAAAAGAATGGACACTAAACAGGCAGGTCAAACACGCAGCCCTTCCTGAATGCAGATCACAGAGCAACATCGCTAATGGCTGTATCAGCAAAACGACTGCCATGTTGTTGACGATTATCAATGATGCGACGCATGTGCGTGCAGCTGCAAGCTGGCTCCTAAGCAGGAGTAGCAAGAAGCAGCGCCAAGGAGATATCAGCCGCATTAAGGTGCCTCCTTCCTCCAAAGGTGCCCACCACGGAAGGCGTTGGTAGCAGCGAGCGCCTCGCATGTCCGCTGCACTTGTTCGATGCAGGGCGAGAAGGCGCAGAAGCGGCCATCTGGGCGCAGGCAGGCTGCCACCGAGGGCACCACCAGCCACGGTCCTGGGAGGTCAAGGAAAGCGGCGTCTGCACACCCTTTGAAGTGCGCCGGGAAGCCGCTGCCTTGTATGTCCCGCTGCCCCACGGTCACAACATTGGCCAGGCCGTTCTGCTCAAACTCATCTCTGCACCAAGGCATTTGGAAGGAGGCCAACGAGGAAATTAGCTGACCCATGTTTGCCTGCCAGTGACCGACTATGAAAAAGGCAGCAAGCACGGTGTATTTGACCTTCAAACCTGTCAATGAGCTGGGCCAATGGTGACAGCAAAGAACGGCGCTAAACCAGGAAAGCACCTGGCAGCCGTTGCCCGCGCTTCATGAAAGTCAAATGTGTGCACAGCTCCTGAGGGCGCGACAGCCCTTGCCAGCGACGTCGTCAACGAGCCGCTGCCAGTGCCCGACTCCAGCACGAGGCTCCCCGGACGCAGCTCTAGGCCGGTCACGACTAGCGCGATGTCAGCAGCGTACAGAATCTGCGTCCGGTGCGGCAGGACCTGCAGGATATAACAAGGAGTGCCAAACACAATGCACAATTGCAGTTGGACTTGTTGAGAGTGTGAGGTGGAGCTGCAAGCATCATCAGCGGGTCTCTTTGCTAAGATCCATACATCATGAGATATTGGTGACGAAGGCATCTCGAGACCTTGCTGCTGCTGGCCAGCGTCCTCACCTACTGGTAACAGGGGCCACCGGCGGCTCTACCAGGGTCCAAAGTTCGGGGGTCGGAGCAAGGAGGTAGACGAAGCCGGCGCCCCGGACTGCGAAGACCTTGCTCCCATATGGTATGCCAATCCAATCATGATGATTAAACACGCCATATCTGCTTTTTGCAGAGCATTGCGACCAACATGGCGACCCCATCAGCATGTGGAGTGACGAATGACGAGAGTGCCATATCAAAAACGACTTGCGCCTGCTGACCATGTGAGCCAAGTCCTTCGGTGTACGGCATCTGTTCATTGTACAATCCGATAAACACACAGCTTACATTTAAGGTTGGTAAGGGAGGAGATAAAATATGACCAGCGAGGTCTTTTCAAAGGGTTCAGGACTGTCAGCAAGGGCTCACCTATTCTGAAGTTGCTCCCCTTTGGCGACACGCACTGATTTCATGCGGTCATGCCGCTCATAAATAATGACGAGATCGCCGTCCTGAATCATGCGGCTTCCGCCGCCGTGCTCGGCGGCCGTCCCCACACCAGTTGGCGCTGCCGCCAGCAGCATCTTGCCAGTCCCTTGTTCCCCTGGTTGTTGACAGCACCTATATCGTAGCTGCTTCACGGTCAAAAAGTAGGATCACCTGCGCAATAGCTTCGAGAGATTAGTCATAACAGAGCCCACTGCCTTAGTTTAAAAAGCTGTGATATATATGGTTGCAAAGCAACGACGATGCCATGCTGAGCATAAGTATGCTGGCTGACTGAAAGCCTCAGACAGCTGCAAGAGCGGGTGTGCGCCATTGAAGACTGCAGGCGCTTTTGCGCTGGTTGGGTTCCCCCTGCTGAGCAGGAGACCAGCAGCGCCTGCAACTAGCGCACGTGGTTGTTGCATCATCGGCAGTCAGCGGTGGCATTGGTGGCGGCTACGACGACTACAGGCGGCGACACCTTACCAAGATGCTACTAGTCAAGCTACGGGAGACTCACCAAAGGGTCTTTTGGAGAACGCCCTGGTTGTAGTGGTACTGTGTCGACAGCGCTGGCAACGAGCATGCAGCCTCCGAGACCGAACGTGGGCGACCGCTGCTGCAGCAACGGCGCCGCGAGCTTAGCAACGGTCCTAGCATGGAATGTCAATCGTCAAAAGGCATGAACGCCCATCACTGTGTGATGGGTACCCTTGCGGCAGCTCTCGATAGCGGCGGCGGCAGCGGCGTTGGGAGATGTCATCTGCATGGTCTGTCCAAAAGGGTAATGGCAGCGACGCTGCTCCCCATGGCGATGGAATATGCAGAGGCGCGCGGCGGCGGCGCGCGCGGGGCGCGGGAGCCCCGGCGAGGGGGCTCGACCGCGCAACCCGCAGCCGCCGCCGCGGCGCTCGATCGTCGACGTTCTCGCGGGACTGTGCAGCGACGGGGGGGGCGCTGCTCCGNACGCCGCCGCCGCCGCCGCCGCCGCCGCGGGGGCGCTGGACTGGAGCTGGGGTTTAAGGATCTGTCCGAGGTTCGGCTCGGGGGTTTATTAAAGCCCAACACGGTCTCTCCAGCAGCACTTCTGAGCCTGCTGACCGACGGATTCGGCGCATCGAGGCCGTCCACGTGGCAGGATGTCCTGCAAGTGAGCCCGTCACAGAAACTGTTTTAAAACTCTCAGCAGGGGGCCGTTGCGACCTCCTGAGCCTGGATACTATGTTGCCCAACGTAATCAAAATAACGTCATTTTTGATCAGTGGTGCTTTCTTGACACTTCGTCGTTGTGTGGCTCATGGTTGTTTCACAATATTCAGTCGTCATGAGATTTTTGGCACAGATTTCAGCCTGTACGAGGCTGATGCAGCTTGCACTAACAGTCTCACCTTACTTAAGCCCACAGAGGATCGTCCGATTTCTTGACATGGGCAGGCCTTGCACCAGGACCAATAATGACAAAGCGTGCTGGTGAGAATGTCCCATACCGTAAGTCGAAAGTACGTCTTGAAAATATGAGTAAGGAATATCTGACGCATTGAACATGAGACGCTCAGCAGTCACTGTGCCAGCTTTGGCATTGATGCTGGCGCAAAGAATGGCGTAACTAATCGTCTCGACCTTCGGCTGAGCCTGAAAGTCTGCTTGATAGACGCAACACAACCACCCTTGTGTCTAGAACTTAAGCCTGGAAAAGTTCCAGGTAACTCCTCCCTAGGGGGAGGAGTGCTGCTCGAGTAACACTTTTTCAATCTCTGCCACATAGCGTGCTATAAGGAGGGGTGAGGGCTGTATGTCAAAGAGCGGGAAGCCCAGGCCAGACCATGACTGTGCAACGCTATTGAAGTAATTGTCAGGTCCGGGGCCATTGCTCAGTTTCAACTGTGAACATCCACCATCTGCGGGGCCTGAAATGACAGCTTCTTCATGCTCGGTATGGATTTCATCTGCTGGCCCACGCCGCTCTGTCCCAAGCGGCTAGCAAGAGAGAGCGGGAGCCTTTTCTCGCTTGGCGCACACGCATAGAGCTCCTCCAGTCTCTGATTGGGATTCCCATCAGAACCATCCATCATCATTGCTGTGAATTCCTTGAAGTCGATTTTGCCATCCTAACAGCCAAAATGGAGATCACAGTAAGTCGGTGCACTGCAAAACCTTCTTCTCAACTGATGGTACCCCAACATCGATGATATGTTGCTATTCAGCCAATTCATGTCGGTAAGAACATGCCAACATGCACTTCAATATCCAATTAATTATGAGAAAGACTAGTACCTCGTTCGTGTCTACTTCCTGAACAAGGCCCTCCAGCATGCCTGGCTGCATGTCTACGTTCATTGCAGCCTGCAACTCAGCCATTGTGATGTAGCCATCTCCATCCCTGTAAGTACGCACCACACAATCCAAGCCTTCATTTGTCAATGTCCAGTGCAGAGGAGATTGCCTTGCCAGCATACAACAGGACACTGCTTCTCCAGACCCATGGATATCAAACGCTTTCAGACGCATGGCTATAAAATCAAGTGAGAGATGACTCGGACTTACTGATCGAAGTAGTTGAAGGCCCTTTGTATACGAGTATTGTCCATATACTTCACCATGATGGTGGAGGCATACTCGCCAAAATTCAGAGTGCCGCTATTGTCCACGTCAGCCTGTGACATGCCGAGGTAAATTCACGATCACCACTTCGGATAGGTATGGAAGCTATATAGACTTGAATTTGACAACTGATTAGCTGTGTAAAATTCTTGACTCATCCAGACTATTCGGAAAATCTTAGTCTGCTTGCTGTACTCCCTAGAAGGATAAGTCTGCTGTGGGGGCATTCAAAGAGCAAGCTTACCGCATCGAAGATGCGCCGGATGTCTTCTTCGGGGGCGTCCACATTTACTGATCTCAACCCCTTCAGTAAATCCTCAAAGGTAATCTGCCCGTCTTGATTGTGATCAAAGTGCTCAAATTTCTTCCTGATTTGCCGAGCTTCGTCTGGCTCAAGGCAGTGCTCTGCAATGAACTGCATAACCAATGGCCGAGCAATAACAGCGTGTCAAATGGACTTGCTATGCAATGCAAAGGCTGCCATGACAAAATCTGTTCTAGAAATACTTGCAATAAGCATCAAGCACATGGAGATGTTGACATGTCTATTTGGTGCATGACTTGTGCAGCACTATGTATCCTGCATTTACTGTAATCTAATAGCTTGTACCTAGGCAGAATGCTGCCCAGCTGCACAAGCTACAGGCAGAGGTTCCTCACCGCAAAGGCTGTGCGCTTCAACTTGTTCATGACCACAAAGCGACGGACTCGCTCCCACACAGGGCATTTGATGGGTGCATCCGAGGCAACTCCGTCCTTGCGGACCCAGTCGTGTGCTGCGGACAGCACTCACAAAGCCACTCAGGACTCTGGAATTGCGCCCTTTTGTGCTCTAACCCATTTGTGCTCTGAGAGAAGCAATTGACAAAGCATGACGAACTTAATCAGGCACTTGCTGCATGCCACTGGCTAGAATGGGCAATTTACATATTAAAAAGGGTGTATTTCTTGCAATTTGAGAGTGCAAATATCGAGATTGTGTGGACTGGGCAAGTCACGCACCAAGAATCTGCTTCGTAGTTATCCGCTCAAAAGGATCCATCTCCAACATTCTTGTGATTAAGTCCTTGGCGCTGTCTGAGATTGTGGGCCATGGGTCACTGGACAAGTCGACTTCGCCTCTGAGGACTGCCTCGCAGATCCCAGCTTCAGACACTGTCAACAGGAGAAGGAAAGGGTCACATTAAGCACTTTTCTTGGTAAGCACATAAGGCAGGCAGACTGATAACTGTAAATAGCAGTAGTCCTTTAAGAGAAACTGTGGTGCTAGGCAGTGATCAGAAGCAGAGCCTCCTTCCTCTAGAGTAGGTATCAGGTCCTAAGAGCTCACCATCCCAAAAGGGAGGCACGCCACAGAGGAGCATGTATAGGATGACCCCGGCGCTCCATATGTCGCACTCTGGGCCATAGTCTCTATTCAAAACTTCCGGCGCCACGTAGTACGCACTGCCAACAAGCTCTCTGAACTTTTGACCTGCACAACAGCATGGCCACAATGCTCAACAAAACATCTTGCGAGTATGCATGCCCTTGATGACATAAGGGCAGCCACCTCTGCACTCAGATGCTAGCAGGGTGTTTAGCTCCATGCTGTTTATCACGACTTAGTCGAGCCAAGTCAGGGACCTAGGGTTTAGCCAAAGGGATCTGCAGGGTTACTGTGATGCGAGCAATAGGTAATCGCAGTTGCTAATTACCAATCTACTTAAGCATCCAAGCACGGAAGGACTCACCGGGCTCAAAGAAGGTAGAGAGTCCAAAGTCGATGGCCTTGAGGGGCGCATTCTCCTCAGCAGTGGCCAGCATGAAGTTTTCAAGCTTCAGATCACGGTGCATAACACCAACGCCGTGGAGGTAGTCAATGATCGATACAATCTGGCGGAGTATATTGGCGGCCTGCTTTTCGCTGTAGTGGCCCTTGGCAGTGATGCTGTCGTACAGCATGCCGCCGGTGCAAATCTCCATCACAAAGTGCACGCTCTGCAGCAGCCATTGGCAGCCGTCAGCTGTCAGCCATGACTGTGCCGGCAGCAGCTCTTGCCAACACGAATATACTGCACAAAGATGATACTGATTGAAAAGAATTAACATGTAAGCGCACATTTAAGAAGCAGTTTCAGCTGAGCGGCACTCCTGATTCTCACCAACTCATCCTCGAAGGTCGCCTTCAGTGCCGCAATGTGCGGACTGCTCGACACATGTGCCAGGATTTTGGCCTCCTGCTTGATCGCCTCGTGGTTATCTGACCGCAGCCTCCGCTTGTTGATCGTCTTGCAGGCCAGGACCTCGCCAGTTTTTCTGCAAGAACGTGTCTCAAGGTAAGTGCGTGCTAACTCAGTCATCCACCCTACTGCGCAGCTCTGCATCGAAGGAATTGTTCTCCAAAGGGTCACTTGGGCGCAGTCAGCACCTGCACGATGACACTACAAGCTACAATCTGCATAAGCAGCTGATGGCAGTCCTGCCAAAGTACGTTGCGGACTTATACGAAGCTCAACGGGAACAGAACATGGTGACTCCGTCAAATTGGCCTGCTGCTCCGGTCTCCTGCAAGCAGGCACAGTGCATTGGCAGTGGCGAGGCGACCGGGGGCTGCTTTGCTGGCTCACTTGTCGACGGCGACCTTGGTGACGCCAAAGAGGCCGCGGCCGAGCTCCTTCTGGAGCTCGTAGTGCTCCGTCACGTCCTCGAAGGGCTTGCCCAGGATGTTCTTGGCCACCATGGCGTCCAGGTTCTTGGGGATGCTGGGGTAGCCCTTGATCGGGCCGTGCACGCTCTGAGGCTTGTTCGACGAGCCCCGGCTCGCGACGCCATCGCTGTCGCCCTTGCTCAGCGGGTGCACCGCCTGGACGCTCTCCGAGGCCGTCTTCCGCGCCTTGTTGCCGCCACCGCCGCCGGACAGGCACTGGCCCATCGAGGGCTCGCAGCAGCTAACTCAGGCCACTGGATGCCAGAAGCTAAGTCCTCCGATATGCTGCCGCTGCCTGCGGGCGAGCTCGTCGGCGGCCGGATCGTCCTAACTCTCGCCACGCTCGTCAGTGCTTCGCCTCGAGCCTGGTTAGACCAGCCTGCGCAGAGACGAGGACACTGGTCGCTCGAGTGCCAAAGGAGGCTGCGGAGGCTGGCGGCGGGGATGCTGTTTGGAGAGGCTCGGCACGCTAGGAGCTGATATAGAGGTCAATGGCGGCCAGCTCTGGCCAGCAGGCCGTCCTTGTGAGGCGGCGCGCGGGGGCTCGGCAATGGCGGCCCGTGAGTGGAGGTCGGGGGTGGCGTCCATGGAGGGCCAAGCGGGGGGGGGGGGTATCGCTCCCTTCCTCCCTCCTCGCGCCCCTCTCTCCCCGGTGCCCGCTCTGGGCTACGTACTGGCGGCTGCCTTCCCGGGCGCCGGGGGGGGGGGCGTGAGGCGCAAGTGCCGAGCCTCCATAGCCGGGGGCTGCCGGCCCGCCGCCATAGCCAAGGGGTTGGGGGGGGTGTTGGGAGCGGCGACCCGGCGCCGCCTCAGGCCCATCCCCTCCCTCCCTTTCTTCCCCCTTCCCTCTCCCCTCTGATTGCTCCACCTCTCCCTGCTCAACAATGCCATTACCTACGCCTCTCCTATTGATCATATCTCTCTCCCCTCAATCTTACCACCCTCTTCCCCCAGGGCCCCCGCGCCCCCTTGCCCCCCCCCACGTATGCCCCGCCGGCTTACGGCAGCCGCTGACGACACCGCGGTCAGCAGGTGCCACGTGGCGGCCAGGCGGGGCCCGGGCCCTTGCGCACGTGAGGTTACGGCCGGGCGGCCCTCGTCGCGCCGCGTGGCGGGCTTCGAGGAGAAGCTGCGCCGCCCCCGGATGCCCCGAAGCACCCCTCTCGCTCCTCCATCCTCTGCGCCGAGCCCCCTCGGCCCACCCGGCCGCTGCATCGGTGAAGCTGCACGCCAGCTTCCAGGTCTTTCGGACCTGAGGCTACTCACTCGTACCTACTGAGTGATCCATCCTCCCCCTGTTCTGACATAGCATCTTCCGGCCCCTTTGTAGCTGCTCATCGCTTGTAGGCCCCTCCACACCTTTGTCAATTCTTTTTGGGCTGGCTTACCGCAGCCCTTGCCCCCATGGGGAGTGCCACTGCTTCTTCCAGGCAAGGCCCCCGGCCGCTCGGGCTCGCGCCACCGCCAACTGCCTTCCTGAGCTAGGGTGCCGGGCTTCTGTAGCGGGCACGTACCCAGAGAAACACAGCTCTTTCAGTGAAAGGCAATGGCTGCGAGAGGCCAGCCTAAAGTATGTACAAGAATGTACAAGGTCTGAAATGGCCGGAAGGCGCAAAAAGTGGAATGCTATCCTCCATAACTTCTGGAAGTGGGCACGGCGCTCAATAACCTCTAGTGAGCGAAGTGTAGATCAGAATGACTAGAGGGCGCAAAAGCATCGCCCTAACGGAACTGGGAGGCAGCAGCCACGACGCAACTCCCTCTCCTTGGCGCTTGCCGAAGTGGACAATGACTCTGCATTTTTACCGACTGAGACAAAGACTCTTCCAGTAGAGGGCGATAGCTGTGATTGGCCAGCCCAGGAAAAGAAGAAAGAAAGCGCGGCCAGATTGACTGGTGGCTGGGAGAGGCCAGCCCAAAGGAAGAGACAAGGTCTGAAGAAGTGGCTCTCCCAATGGCGGCTCTCCCAAGGGCTGTGAAAAGCCAGCCAGGTCTGAAGGAGCCGGATGGTGCAGAAAGCAAGGTGCTAAGTGCTAAGACAGCAGCAAGGGGACTCTCAGTAACCTCTACGCAGTAGATGCAAGTCGGAATAGCTAGCAGGCGGATAGACGTCGCCGTGACGGAAGCCGGAGGCCATTTCTGACACCAGGAAAAGAATGAATGAAGTTCGATGGGGACCCAGCGAAGCTTTGAAGCAACAACCGCGACTCAAGTGGCCACTGGGTGCTCAATATCCCCTGTTGAGCAGCCGCAGGTTACATGAAAGTAGCCTCCTACTCCACTGGTTGTCAGTCGTCAGCACAGCCACCCAGGAATGAGCTCGGCGTGTGGAGACAATGAAGCTCGAACACCCGAACGCGAGCACCCGGCTCTCCTAGCCTTCTCCGTCAGGGCGACGTCTTTCCCCCGGCTAGGTACTCCGACTTGCATCTCCTGACTAGAGGTTACTGAGCGTCCTCTGGCTGATGTCTTCGTCCTCGTCCAAAGGCATGGACTGTAGTGTAGTTCTTTTTCGGCTCCTCTTTCTTTGGCTTGGGATATTGTCCATTCTTTTTGGGTTGGCTTTGCCAGCCACTCTTCTCTATGGGCGAGCACTTTTTCTCCTTCGCACGCCTCAACACCATAATCCGGTGTGTCGGGGTTTAAGGGGGGTCAGGGTTTACCCGCGCCCAAGCCTCGGATCCCACGCCACGCCACAGCCAGAGCCGAGCTCGACGCGCCTGCGCAGGCTCGCGCTGGGGCGCTCACTCGCGCGGGGCAGCAGCCGGTACCCATAAAGCAGATCAGAGAGCCGGCTCCGTCTTCGTCCGCTGTGCGGTGTGGCCCTCAGAGACTCGTGGAAGTGTGCAGCCCCGGATGCGACGCTCGTCTCGCCGAGAGGCGGCGCCTCCGTCAGACCGCCACCGCGTAGCGCTTTGCGCGTTGTGGCGGCGGCGGCGACACCCAGCGACGGCATTCATGGCGGTGGAGGCGGCAAGAAACGAGCCTGACTGTTAGCTGCAGGCTTTGGCCAGCGCCGCCGAGGTCGACTCGGCGCCCCTACGAGCATCGTTGGCGCCAGCGCCGCTGCTGCGGCCGGACCGCCACAGGATGTCGAAGAAGAACAGCCTGGCGACAGCCAAGCGGCAGCACGAGCACAGCCTCAAGAGTGAGTGAGTGCTGGTCGAGGTGGCTCCTGCTCCCCACGGCTCTGCCTCAGAGGGCTTCCATTGAGAGTTTACCAGTTCCAGCCAAGGCCCGCCTGAACCAGAGTTCTGAACGCCTGAGCCACTAGTGTTAAACACCAGGGGTGCGCGACCATGGGGTGCTGGGGTGAACGCCCAGCAAAGATGGAGCTCGCGCTGCTTGCTTCGTAAGTCAGATTCTCAAACACAAAGCGTCGGCCAGGGCGGCCAGTCCGCGTGTCGGCGGCGCTGGACCAGAGTCAAGGCGCCGCAGTAGAGGGGGGCCTCTATGCCTGCAGCTGGCCTTAGTCCAAGACATGACTTCAGACCCTTCAGATTTGACCCTGGACCTGACCTCAACCGCTGAGATTAATTAGCCTAGTCAATCCAGCAGGGCCAGATTTAGCTCTGCTGTACACGCAAGCAGGGATGCTGCTTCTAGGAAGCCTATTGACCCATGTCCTGATGACATGCCCACTTCCAGACTCACTGCTTACAGCTGATTTGTTAGGGCTCAATTTTTATGGTCAACTCCTCAAGCCCTGTGAAATAATGTCCATGAACCCTGAGAATCAGCTCCGAAGCCTGCAGGACCTGGCAGATGGCAGCGCCCGGCTACTGCCCTCAGCTTACTACATGCTTGCAAGCCAGCAGCGACAACGGCCTTTCCTCTTTATGATGCTCTGTCGCACTGGTATGCGGCCTTTTCGGTCGACACTGACCAGGTCGCCCTGGATGTGCTGCCCGTGCACTGCCGTCCGCTGCAGAGGAGCGGGAGCTGAACGAGGCCAAGGCGAGGAAGAGGCAGCGTGCGGAGCAAAAGATGAAGGTCTGTCGGCTTCACTAGCCACCAGCAGCAGACCTGGCATTTACTGCATCTCTATTTGACCTGGCTGCTGCCTGCAGTAGCTTAGCTCAGTGGTCTCAGACTGGGCTCGAGGTTCTAGGGGTTTGAGTCAAGTGCAGTCTGCCTCCCATTGCGGTTGCTCTAGTCTCCGCCACTCACGTTGCCGCCTCCTTGCAATCGCAGGTGGACAGCGGCGCCAAGATCAAGAAGCGACGGAAGGGCTTCAAGGTGGCGAAGAAGCGCAAGGTGCAAGTGAAGGGTGGCACCGCGGAGAAGAAGGGTAGTAAGGCGGTAAACCAGGTCATGGAGCTTGATTGAGCACGCATTGGCGAGTATCCCAAGCGCCCAACAGACAAGGAGCCAGCTTGATCTGCCGTCCAAGGATGGCCGCAGCAGGCATGCCAGTGACTAGTAGCTCGAAGCCCCTGCAGGCGTGCAAGGGGGTGCCAGCAGCATTTCAACGTTCTTATCAGGGACCCCGGCTGAAGGGGCGCCTCATGAGAGGACCCGCTTAGGCACTGAAGTTCGTATACAGATTTTACAGACAATACAGTTACAGACCCCTGGTTCCTGCTCGAGCAGCCAAGGCGAAATTCCTGTCTGCACCTTGTCAAAGTCAAGTCCCCCTGGGAACGCATGCCAGTTACAGGTGAGGGGGGAGTCGCTAGTGACAGACCATTTCCTTCACTAGTGCTTCCAGCCATAAGCAGATCAAGCAAGCTAGAGTCATTCGCTACAGTCGATCTGATACTGACTAGCAGATCAAAAAATGTAGAGGCAATTTGTTACACTGAATCTCATACTTGATCAGCAGAGATCCAGGTCTAGGCTTCAGCTTACAGATCTCCTTGACAGTGAGGAAGCAAAGCTGGCAAAGCTGGCAGCAATGGCTTCATGTATGGCTAAGGTGGAGCTAGGACAGGACTTGTTGGCTGCGAGATCTAAGGCCAACATATCAGCCATGGCCTGATTGCCATGAAGAAACCCGCAGTAATGTGCTACACTTAAGAGCCCTATCACTGAGCGGCGTATATTTGCGAGTATGGACGCGTAGCAGCAATTGCTATACTGTCCTCCATTGGCACTCCATCTACTCACGTTGAAGTAAGGTGGCAAGTGTCCTCTTGAGGGAGTCAGGTCTCGGGTTTGTAGAAGGTTACACACTGGAGCACGTTGCAGGCGTCGTTCCAGTCGCTGCTGGCGAACTGGAACTGCACACCAAGCTCCCGGTATGCAATGAGGACCGGCCCAGACGACCGGCCGCCAGCCTTGGTCTCCGGCTCGCCCAGGAGCCGCACGACATCTCCGCTTGTCATGTCCAGCCTGGGGGCAAGCCAGCAGAGTCCGCTCAAAATTGACAGCCTTTGGCAAGTCCCACAATTTTGTTCCTGAACATGAGCATCTTGAGCGGAAAGTGCATCATGCGTCCCAAGCTTCGCTGCCACAGCTTGGGTCTAGACTGCAGCCAATGTATGACTTGAAGAAGAAGGTCCAATCTGGGTATCTTATAGGTAGTAGAAGAAGGTCCAATCTGGGTATCTTATAGGTAGTGTGTTGCAGCTTTGATGATCTGTGCAACAGCCTGTTTGTGGAGGCAAATGACTAACGAGCCCCATTGTCCAGACTTGAACTAGGGTACTCCGCACTGCACCCAAAGCGTGGCCCTCAGCGAGCATATCCCGTACTTGTCCATGCGAGAGCAAGCGTGCCAGATGGACTGCTGCAGCGTAGCGGGCGAGGAAGGCCTCTGACATGCAAGTGCTGCGGCGGTGCTTGCACTAGGCCGCCTGGCGGCGGGCAGCTCTGGACTCTGCTCCCTGACCTAACAAAGCTCGACCTCAACCTGCGCTTCCCAGTCAGCTGCTTTCCAGGATCGCGGGGCTGGAGCGCAGCTCGTCTGGCCGGCTCCACCGGCGACTGACTTTGACTCGTGCTCGCTGAGCGGGTCAGCTTCGCAGCCGGTGACGAACAGCTGTCAATGTGCTTGCCTTTGTACTTGACCATTCAGGCCCTCCATCACCCAAGACACACACCATTCCACCGGCGGGGCTCGGGTTTCGGGTTTAGGATATAGGATTGGGTTTAGGGGTTTAGGGGTATAGGGGTTTGGGGATGTAGGGTTCAGCTCGGCCAGGGCGCGGTCGCTGACCTGAGGCCGCTCGGAAGCGGGAGCGGGCAGCGCCCGAAGCCCTGCGCGGAGTTGTAGGCGTGCACGGCGGCCAGCGAGCCGCCCTCGAAGCAGAGCGAGAGGCCGGCTCTGCGGAAGCTGCAGTATCTGCAGGCGGGGCGGCCGGCGGCCGCCGGGTAATCCTTGACCTCTGGCGGGCCCTCCGGGCCGTGGTCGGCCAGCCAGGCGGCGAGCGCGGCGTCGTCCTCGGGAGCGCCCAGGAGGTCGACCAGGGCGCCGATGTCTGGCATGCGGGGCGGCGGCGGCGGCGGCAGCGAGTCCGACGAAGCAGCTGAGGCTCGCCCCTGCCTGAGGCGCCTGGCTCAGCTCCAGAGCTGGTGTTCTCACAGACACGGCTGGAAGAGCCGCACCGGAACCGAGTCACAGCTCAATGACCCTCCAAGCTTCTCAATAAGGAAAGAAATCAAAGAATCTTCCAGTAGATGGCTGTGATGGCCAGCCCGGGAGAAAGAAAATGAACAACCTCCGCAGGGGCCAGAAAAGCGTTGAAGCAACAGTGACTCAAGAGGCCACGTAAGGCCTCTCAATAAGGCCAGCTCGTGAACAAGGTCAATGCATGGTACCTACTCCTCCTCCTACTGGCAGATGGTTACATAACGCGCCACCCCGACAAGAGCGATGTCAGCCTTCACAGAAGCAAGCAAGCGCGGCCAGATTGACTGGTGGCTGAGAGAGGCCAGCCCGAAAGGAATGGGTGCCAAGTACTAAGACAGCAGCAAGGAGATTCTCAGTAACCTCTAGTCAGAAGATGCAAGTCTGAATAGCTAGAAGCAGCGGCCATGGGGGTGGCCCACCAGTAGCAGAAAAGCGTGACTCTGGTAACGACAGACAAGATTGCAAAGCCAGCCTGCGCCGCTGGCCTCTGCAGTTTGTACAGAAAACATACGAAAGATGCTATCCACTTTGCCGCCTCCGAGTGCGAAATGTTGTAGGAGGTGAAGACAAGGTGCTCCTACTGCATGCCCTTTGACGAGTCCAAATGAGACCAAGCAGATCAACCCGCAGCTTCACAATGCCTTTGCAACGAGTTGGCTTGAAATATGTTCATGCATATTCCAGGAGTGTGCTGGCAATTGCTGGTCTTTCTTCCCAGACAGCTTCTTGCCAGTTACTGCACATGGTGGTGCAAGTTGGAGCTGGCAAAGACAGGCCAGCTCTCAAGAGCTTGTTCTGAGCACACCCTTGGACTGCCTTTATGTAAAGTACCTGAACCCTACCCCATGAGCTCTAAACCATTGTCTACACTGACGGCTGTGTGAAGGGAGACGACATCATTTGCTGTGGAAAGAGTGGCCGTGACCTAACGAGAGACGAATGTAGCCTTCGCAGTAACAACCTCAGAGGTCCTTTCTAACCTGAACAGCACGATCTAGATCTCTTTGTGCTGCCCAGCCAGAGCTGTCCTCTTCATGTTCTTATACGAGCAACTTTCAGATACGAGCCGAGCTTTCTCATAGTGTTCTTTGGGATGAGCGGAAAAAGACGTCATGAGGAGAGGGCGGTCGCTGTGAGAGGCCAGCCCAGAGAAAAGAAGAGCACATGACTGTGCTTGCCAGATCACCGCTGCCAGCATATACGACTTGACATCATATTTGCACATATGGTTTATATTTCTGATTTGCAATTTCACATCTGAGTGCAGCCGTTACTGTTATGTCCTGACGGCACTTGCAAGGAGCACCTCGGGTGCACTTCTAACAAGCATCCTAAACACGGCTGTTGGTGACGGTGGTACCAATCTACGCAAGCAACTTCTACGGAAGCTGACAACTATTTGCGACATGACTTTGTCATTCATACCTTTGTGATTATCATACACACAAGAGCATACCAAAAGCCCCTCCCGCTCGTCACTACCAACCCGTCTTAAGAAGGCAGTTGTATGGCCGCCTAGAGGGTACTCTGCTTGCGTAGCCTAGGATTTGTCAAAAGCTCTTGCGCTGGCTCAGAACGCAGATGCTCTGAAACATACCCATGGGCGACAAGACCATGAGGCAAAGAATGCAGACCTAAAGACTTGCGGACCACCCTAAAGTGCAGTCACAGCGCATCAGTTTGCTAATAAGTAATGACAAAGATGATCTACACCTTCTTTGACCACTGATGAAGCGCTTTTGAAAGGTAAAGAACCGCAGCCTCTGATGCGTTGCCCTTGTACAACTTTACGGAGCACTTGCCTATGTCTATGCCTGTTTTTCTGGCTTCAGGACGACCCATCATATCAGCCAAAAGTGGGAGCCAGAGTTCTGGTGCAGAGCCCACCGCAGTCCCCGCGGCCTGCAGGCCGAGTCTCAGGCGCTTGACAAGCCTCTCTTGCTGCGAACGTGGTAGCAACAATATATCATCATGAGCTCTGGCCCCAGCTTCTCTGCTCTGTCAGTGCTCTCATGGCTTGTCATTTGCGACAACACCAAGATGCTCATCAAGTCAAGCAGGGGGTGATGGAAGTACTGCATGCCTTCATCAAGCAGCAGTTAATTGCTACTTGGTAAGGGAGCGGCGCATGCGCACCTCTGACAGGGAGCCTGAAGGCTGCGCAGCATGTTCAGATCCCTCTGCGCTTGTTTGGCCTGCAAGTGCCTCCTGCTGCGCTTCTTGCTGATCTTGATTTAGCTCAATGGAAGCCGAATGCTCCAGTGAGCCAGCCGAGTACAAGCTCTCCTGCAGATGCTGCAAGCTGCTCTGCGGCCCAGCCTGCCACTGTCTCGCCTCTACTCGCCTCAACCACTCGCCCTGCCACGACTCTTTCAGAACACTGTCCAGAGCACCGACAACGTCCCTTACCAACACCGTACGGACAGGCCTCCCAGCCTCTCAGAATACGTAGTCCAGCATGTCAGACGTTGCAGAGGCTACTGCTCGCCTGTCAAAGGAGCCCCTGATGCCCTCCTCATCTGGGGACGTCCTTCTAGAGGTGCCGCTAGGGACTTGCTGTGACAGAGGGCTTGCAGTTCCAGCAACTGCTGTCACCTGAATCAAAGGCAGCTAGGCAATCTTACAAATGGCTCGTGAATACAGTCGATGAGAAAGTAATGAGCTCAACGAAGTAAAAGAGTAATAAGTGATTACTTCGTTGAGCTAGTTCTGTGGTTATAATTCAATTCGGTCCAAGTACTGAAACACATGTCATCAGGCTGCAGCTCAACAGACAGTATGCAAGAGATTGTAGTCACCAGGCGCTCCAAACGGCCCCATCTGATGGAGCCATTGGGGCGGAAGAGCAGCTCCAGAAGAATGCTGCGCATCTCGGGGTCAGGGTCCGAGAGCAGACGGCCAACTATGAAAGGGTAGGCACTGGCAACTACCTGCTACAGCAAGCTGATGGCATTGTTTAGACAAGAACGGCTCTGTGACTTGCAGTGCTTCAAGCATACGCATGTATAGTGTGACAGCTTCTTCCATCGGGGTACAAGAATTAGACATAAATGCTCGGTGCCTTGTGCTCTGAGGTACAGCAATGTGGCGCCACCAAGGAGTCAATAGAAGAGCACCAGCAGTGAACCTTGAACTCCGGGTCCAGCGTTGTTGCAGTCCCTTCTAAAGAGCCCGAATGACCATGGCGAACTCAGCAGGGAGCCTGAAGTTGAATTGCTGCATCACCGTTGACAGCTGTGTGATGATGCCCTGAAGCGGAACGCCAGATCAAAGAGCAGGTCAGAGAGGACCTAAGAACACTTCTGCTTGCAGAGCATGTAGCAGCCACTAAACAACCTCCCTTTCTTAAGTTGCAAATTGCAAGTCTAAAGTCCTAATCATTAAGGGACTGGAGCTTATACACTTGACATGTAAAGAGCCGGTAAAGGAGGATGTCATGTAAACTCCACACCAGAGTTGCCCACAACTGTGCCGCATGCAGATGCAGCCGATGGCCCATCACAGCTGCAGGAAGACACCAGCCCTCAAACCCTGATCTATTCTGACCTGGAAGTCCATGTTGGAGCGGCTCCCCTCGACTCCAAAAGACTCACGCAACGCTCTCGCTACAGGCACCAAGTCCGACCCAAGAGGGAGGAAGCCCAGCACTTCGAAGTCTCTTGCAAGCCCAAGTGCGTCTCGATTTACAAAATGGACCAACTGAAAAGAAAATTCATGGCACAAGCGCTAGTATTATCAGAACTAGAGCAGCATAGACCAATCAGCAGAGACGCTGGCTAGGCTACTGTCAGCGAGAAGAGAATCAAGGTCGAATGACAGTCTGATTCTTTGCCTAAGGAGCTTAGCAACGGAAGGTTGCTCCAAACCGTTCGTATTAGCCCGATGCGGTACTCTCGGCGCATTTCGCTCATCATTCCAAAGTCAAAGTAGGCCAACTGTCCCATGTGCGTCACAACCAAGTTCCCAGGATGTGGGTCCGCATGGAAAAAGCCCTGCTCAAGCAGCTGCTTCAGAGAGCACAGGACGCCCTGCAGGTCATGCAGGCAGGATGAGACCTTTCTGTACTATCATACTGGTAGTACAAATGCAGCAACCAAGGCCATATTTGTGTGTCCAGGCTCAGCACAGGCTCAGCATAGAGAGTACAAGTGGAGCCGAACACACACTTGGTCCACGAGCTGCTGCGTATTCAGATGCGCTTGAGCCAGAGCGGCATGGTCTGTCAGCTTGATTCCATCCACCCACTCCATCGTCAGGACCCCCCTGCTTGTCAAGTCCCAGTAAATGCTGGGCACCTTCACGCCTCTGTCATTTGCCTTTGCATCAGAGTCTCCTGCTCACGTGCATCGGCTGACACATGTAAGCATTGGTTATCACAATCTGCGACTTCTGATTGTGGCTCGTTTTGTTGAGGCCGGAGATGATTGGGTATGGATCGCGACATTGTGGTAGCCAAGACATCGCCTCTTCAATAAAGGACCACACTATTAGCTTGCCAAAGGCTGGTGAAGAACCACAGAAGTGTACAGGTATGCCTATCCTGCTTCGAAGCTAGCAATCTGATCTTACCTGCAGCATACAACCTCGCAAAGCGCTCTGCGTTGTTGGCCTCCTTTATGTAGTCCACCTCCTCAAACATCCTGCCGACCATCTCGTCCACTATAGCCACCACATCGCTCCTCCACTTGAGATACTTCTGAAGCCAGGGTTTCTGTAACCAGGAGCCCAACGTCCGCAGAAGGTGTGCGTCTAAGGCCAGCCGTGTGGCCATGCCGGGTCGCTGCACTTTCACAGCCACTATTTCGCCACTGGGGAGGTGGGCTGCAACAAGGAAGGTCATGCCATTCAGCTGGTTCCCAGCACCTCACAAGCTTGCATATAAATCACAGACCTTACAAATGATGGCTCAAAGTAGTTGCAGGGACTGCCAGAGGAGATGGACCATGGTCCTTGTGCTGAAAAGGAGTGTAGACCTTTGTAGACCTGTCCCAGCGAAGCTGCGGCAACTGGCATTGGACTTATGTCTTGAAAGAGAGTCTTAACAGGAGCCCCTAGCTGGTGCTCCAAGAACCTGATTGCCTCTGGAGTGGGAAATGGTGGTATCTGGTCCTGCAATGGCAGCAAAGGCGTTTCGTACTGAGCTATCTCCAAGTCATGCAGTCGTCCTAGGCAGATGCTTGAACTTGTAGCCAATGTAGTCAAGCATTCCAATGAGCTCCATAAGTGCACTGGTGAAGGAGCCCCTTGAGTATTCATCCGGTGCAAGAAGCTGGCAAACACTTTCTCTAGCAATTTGGCAAAAATTTCAAAAAGGTGGAGGACCAGTTATTGTCTCCACCTGCAACTTTGCAAGCTCAAAGCAGTACTCAGGTGGCAGAAAGTCCGGCCTGGTGCTGAGGGCTTGACCTAGCTGCAACAAGCAGCACCAAACACCAGCACCGGGTGTAGCAAGTAAAGTTGCTGTCTTGTGTGCTTACAGGAGAGCGTGCTGCATAGAGATTGCTGGGTGAATCTCCAAGCCTTTATAAGGAGTGCGAGTACTAAGTGGCGGAGTACTAAGTACTTGCGACGTGGCCTGACTGTGCCAGCTTACGTCTTAGAGCTGAATTACATATCAGAAGCCCCGCAGCCACAGGCAAGAATTACCGAGCTACTAGAATCTGGACAGCCTGGACATAATCCTCACTGTATGCCAGCGTTTATGCAAGGCTTACCTTCACATAGAATGGCCCAAGCCTGATAAGAGCGCATCGCAGCTGCATTTTCAGGTTCAAGCCCAGCATTAGGCAAGAATCACTGCAGGAGTAAAAGTACCTTGACTGCACGGACCCTGTGATTGCATTCAGTATAGCCACTTAGGCTCAAACAATGAAGAGTACCACTAAAAGTCCAAGGGACTCACATTATCGGCTCGCCCTTTTATGTCCTTAACAGTGTATCGGCCAATCTGTAGCAAAGCAGCCTCCCACAGAAGCAACACAGCTCTGCGGAGTAAAAGCAGCGGTCTCCACTTATAGTACTCCGCAAAGGCCTCGGGATCATAGTGTTGCCACACTGGAGGACTGGTCCTGTTCTCTATACCCGAGAGATGGACGCCTCTTCCAACCTTTTCATCGTCATGCTCAACTGTCATCCTCTTGGCATTCCCAGGAACACGCCTTTCAGAATGGGGTGACACAGCCTCCTCATTTGGCGCAGTTGTATCACGAATATGCGGAAGAGCGGGGTCATGGAGGACTGCCTGTGCCCTACTCCGCGTGCCCCATGGATGGACAGGCCCTGCACTTGAGCTGCAACAAGACAATGATAGGACGTCAGAACCCGTGGCACAAGCTCATATTGCACCAGCTAAATGCTAAGTTGCTTGCAATGGCCTGATGAGAGTGTTGAAGGCGGCAACATTGCCAGCTTTTCATCCACAATTCTGCGCAGAGTCTGATCAAGCAGTAATAAAGTTGCAGTACCATTGAAACGCCGTTCCAAGTCCTCGGCAGAGTGTGGAAAGCTTCGGGGTAATGGCAACGGTGGGATGTCCTTGTGATTGAGCAGCTTTCGAAAGGAGGGTCCCGTCCTGCACGAGCAGCACTGCACAGAGGCAGTCACGAGGAGCGGGTTGGCTGTGGCGTCCAGGCACATGGATGGCTTGTCAAACATAAGCCCATTGTTGGACACTAACAACATAAGTCTCTTGCATGCAAGTCAGAGCTCCCATACGACACCTTGATTCTGACTGCTCACATGTTCACAGCTTTGTATCTAAAGTGCTAGGCATGAACACAATCGATCGCCGTAATCATAAACGGAATCTATCGCTGCAAGACCCGTCGACACCGTGTTGTGATTGTGTCCAGACTGCAGCACGAATTCTCATGTGGTGCTTACTCCATCGCTGTGAGCTGACTCTGTGCGGATGCACAGCGCCGTGCCTCCGGAAGCGTGAGCATCGTTGTGCTGGTACTCGAGACCACCGGTTCCACATCAAGCTTGAGCCGCGCAGCCCTTAGCCATGC
Organism: Spirogloea muscicola; assembly: GCA_009602725.1. NCBI lineage: Eukaryota > Viridiplantae > Streptophyta > Zygnematophyceae > Spirogloeales > Spirogloeaceae > Spirogloea > Spirogloea muscicola. The sequence goes on from WELB01000202.1 coordinate 64,216, forward strand.
ACGTGAGTGAGGCACCCCAGCAGGCGGGGCCTCCTGCCGACTCCAGACTGGATCACCAAGAGCCTGCTACAGCAGCTCTCAGGAGCAGCGTTGCGACTTCAAGCGCTGGCGGTGCGCGGCAGACGGCTCAGTCGCATGAGATTGGAGGCCGGACCAACACGGAGTGACCTTGTCCTTGCCGTCCCGCCGTCGCAGCGGCGGCACTCCAGCAAGGTGATGATGGAGGCCCCCACTGCCGGCCGTGAATGCTGCTGCGATGGGGGGTGGCGGCCGACGTCCGCTTCTAAGAAGCGCGACCGCAGTGGCTTCAGGCGGGAGAAGGCGGCGGCGGCGAGCGGCGGCGGTGGCGGAGGAAATGGCGGCGGAGGCGGCGGCGGTCCCGCCGCGATCAGCGGGGCGCCTGGGAGGCAGACTGCGTGGGGCTTCAAGGCACCAGACATTGAGCCCAGGGGCTACTTGAGTCGTTCGTGTGCTGTGGCGCCTCTCATCAGGCACCCCTCAAGCTCTGTTCACTCTTCCCGGGCTGGCCAACACAGCCGTCGGCCTCTTCTGTGATGTACATCTTTCCAATGTGCTCACCTTCTGACTTGGCCACTCAGGCCCCCCCATCACTACACACGGCCAAACACGCCGATCACCCGGCTACAGATGAATTCGTCCCCCTGGCTGTGGACGTGCACGGGGCTCTTGGGTCCCAGTGGCTCGACCTGCTGGCCAGGCTTGCGCGGCGCGCTCTGTGTCCCGTAGGCGCGGCGAGCCGGCTGACTTCAACGCAGCTGGCTCGTGGGCTCAGGTATATCGTATGAGGTTGTCAGTATCTCTCCAGCGGTCCATGGCCCACGCTCTGCATCTGCGTGCTGGCCGTGCTCTCGCTGCGGCCTCCGGCTTTTGTCAGGGGGATAGTTTCCCGGCATGCTAGTCTGTCGGATCTGAGGCTACTCACTCGTACCTACTGAGTGATCCATCCTCCCCCTGTTTTTCAATAGCATCCTCAGGCCCCTTTGTGGCTGCTCACCGCTCTTAGGCCCCTCCAAACCTTTGTCAATTCTTTTTGGGCTGGCTTTTCGCAGCCCTTGCCCCCATTGGGAGTGCCACTTCTTCTTCACACACTCCACTTTCCAACTGGAAGAAAGGGCTCGCCCATTGAGGATAGGGGCTGGAAGAGCCAGCCCAAAAAAGAATGAACAAAGTACGAGAAAGAGAAGGCGCAAGGTGCGCATGAAGTTGAAAGGGAGGCCAATTCTGGCCTTACGAATGAATGTCCTTTTGACTGGGTAATAAGCTGGCTAAGGGGAACTGGAAGAGCATGATTCTCTCAAAGAGCGGCCAGATTGACTGGTGGCTATGAGAGGCCGCCAGCCCAAAGGAATGGACAAGGTCTGAAGGAGCCGGATGGTGCGGAACATTCTCAAGGCAGCTCACTATTCTTAACGACGGTTGTCACCAAGGCCTGCTGGATTAGGGCGACTGCATCTCAGGGGCGATCGAGGCGGAAACACGCGACCAGGTGGCGCCTCTTCACGCTGTCCAAGTGGCTCGCCCAGGCTGCGTGCAGGATGTGATGCTGACGGGGCCATACTTTCATGACACTGACGACCGCGGGAGGGGGGTGGAGTCATTTGTGATTTCGTCAAAAAGGGGGCAAAATGGAGGGCCCCGCCGAAGCGGGCGAAGGGGCTTTGCCCCCAACAGCGGCGGCTTGGTAAAACGACAGTGACAACAAGGAAAGCGGGGTTGCCTTTTGGGGGAAGCGCCCCGCGCCCTTATCTGGGCACGCGATCTGCGACCAATGGGGGGCCGGCGCGGCGGCCGCCCATTGGCGCGCCCCGACGGGGGGGGATCGATCAACTGCTGCGCTTCCCCCCCGGCGCAACAGCTCGGTGCAGACCAAACCAGCCGACGCTGCCGCCGCCCCCCTCGACGCCGCCGCCGCCGTCGTCGCCGCCGCTGCTTCCTGCCGCCGCCGCCATGGCTGCCGCCACCGCCGCCGCCGCTGCGGTCGCGCCCGTCGCCGGCCTCGCCGGGTCGGCCCTCTCCACGCGGCGCGCGGCGCGGACTCAGCTGAGGACCGGTCAGTGCCTCGCTCACTTGTGCACCTGCTGGGGGCGCGCTTGCGCTGCCGTTGCCGGCGCTCGTGTCGCCAGATGTGGCCATGCTGGCGAACAGAGCTAGTGTCTGCACTGCCGTTCACTAGTCCTGCCTTCCTTCGTTGTATCACGAAAAGCAAGGTGTACGCCGTCCATCCTGGCTGCTGCCACTACCATTCATTCGCCTTCGAAGGCAACTGCGAGCATGCGCACTCTGCAAGGCCAATACAATCGAATGTATCGTTGAAGCGGTCCTGTACTTTTGTCCCTGCAATGCAGCCTTCACCTCGGGTTCCCGGTCCGCATTCGCTGGCCAGAGGGTTGCGGCTCCCATGGCGATGGCACGCACCACCTGGTAAGCCCATGGTGGATAGAGCAGCTGGGGTCGGGGCGTGGGGGTGGTCCCCCAAACTGGTCTCTGCTGCTATTGACTGACAGGACGTCATGCAAAGGCTGTATGCTTTTGTATATGCTAAGGAGCAGTCTTGACCGCTGTTACCGTCGATTGCATTCGTTATTCATGTAATGTGACCCAGGAGCTTATCGTGGCCATGCATATGAGGCTTGGAGCCAAGCCTGTTGGAAGCCTAGTCGTCACACTCATGGGGTAGGCAGCTAGCAGGTGATTCTGGGAGGGCAGGATGCAAACGACCACGTCTGTCTCTGTCCAGCAGGCAAAGCACCAGCCCTGACTCTATCCTTCAGCCTGATACCTGACTTTCTTGAGTCACAGCTTCAACCGCAACTGGTTGAGGACAGACTTCACCGTCATTGGATTCGGACTGCTGGGCTGGATTGCGCCTTCCAGCCTGCCCCTGATCGGTGGCAACAGCCTGACCGGCCTCTTCTTCGAAAGCATTGGTGCCGAGCTGGCTCACTTCCCCACCGGCCCAGGAGTGGACTCCCCATTCTGGTGAGCAAAGCCACGTGCATTCAGCTATAATACCTGCAGGTCAGCATATGGAAGGGATCCAGCAAGATACTCCCTTATCTTCTGGCTACTCTGTTGTCATCTTTAGTTGGCGACTGTGGACTTTCTGGCATAGATCCGATTGACTTCTCTGTCATCTGACAAGAGTCACCATTGCAGCGTCTGTTTTGAGTCGGTGTTCCTTTTTGCCCGCCTTCTTATAAGATCCTTTCCTGCATACAGGCTGTGGCTTCTTACCTGGCACACGGGCCTGTTCATTGTTCTCACCTTCGGCCAGATTGGATTCAAGGGCAGGGGTGATGGCTACTTCCAGTAGAGCAGAGGATCTGGAAGCTCAGCTGTCCCTGGCCCCTGGCAACCCCTGTAAATGAGCTTGGTGATGACAGCAATGACCCCCACCAGGGTAACGAGAATTGTGATGTTTCCGTCTGGGCAGCAATTTATTTATGTACAATGCAGGCATATTGCAAGGGGGACTAGCATGTGCATTGTCCATGACGTTACCAGAGCATACGAGCTGCGCTTGACCAATGAATAGGGTTGGAGAATTACATCTCTTTGCATGGCTTCTGAGAGCAGTTCAGGGAAAGTGTTCAGCGTAGTGAAGTCCAGCTCAAGCAAGTGTATCACCGCGTTATATGCTAATTGCTTTGTCTGAAGGGCCCACAAGGCAGTGTGTATGCTGCAGCTATAGCAGCATTTCTTCAAAGTTTTCGGCTTAGGATTAGGGAATATCTGGAGTCCCTAACCAGAGAAGAATCGCTTCCAAGATTGCCAGGGCAAGAAGCCACCTGTGCGCTCCACAGAAGCAGTCAATGTCTGGTCACAAAGCATACCGACGGTGTCAGCTAACGTACAGAATTATGACTGAAAATTCTAGTACTCACCACATGCTGAACACCTTCGATAGAATCGTCCTCTCAGCTCAAGGCCTGTCCCGCGGCACACCTCGCATTGCCGCTGTGCAATCTGGCAGCACCATTACCACCTGTGCGCTGTTAGCATCAAATTCCACAAAATCGGTGATACTCTGCACAGCTCCTTCCATGCACTTGTTCTTGTGCGCGGGCCTACTACTCAATGCAGAACAGGCAAGTAAGTCCACACAGTCAGGCTATAAGACAGTCGCCTCTGTTTGAGCTACGAGCTACGGCAGTCGGGCCTGGTCATGGGGGCAGAGTCGAGTCAAGTCGAGGCTTACGATACGCTTGCTGAACTCGATGCCAGCAACCACAAAGGGCAGCACACCAGCTGCACGCTAGGTGTGATGTCAGCAGTATTCAATTTCGCGCTTGATTCATTCCAGCATGGCACTTAACACGTCAAGTATTGCAAGTTAGGGTTTACAACTTATTGTCAGGGTTGAGGGGTGATCGCTGGTAGAGACGAGCTCGAGTTAGACCGCAAACGGTGGACGGTGCCAGGCCCCTAAGCTGACCTGCAGCCCCAAGGGCAACCTCGGGCGTAACCTCCGACCTGCCGACTGCGTAAGCCGCGTCGGCTACGACCTCCGCAGATGCGCGCGCTGCACCGCTGCGCGCCCGTCGGCGGCCTGGCTGAACAGCCCAGAGGGCACTACGTGAGGATCCAGGAGACGAGTCGAGCTGGTGAAGACAACGGGGGCGCTCGCTCGAGATCAGTCACCACCATCAGCTGGCACGCAAGGAGGCCGCCGTGCCGCAGCCAGCCAGTCGGCCGTGGCGATGACAGAGCGGGCAGCCATCGTCAGCCGGCGTGCTCACCTCCTGGCCCGCCGCGGCCCACCGCCGCGCTGCGCCGGGCCGCGCCCGCGAGAGCCGGAGGCGGTCGTCCGCCGCCGGAGCT
>WELB01000202.1:92783-126675 GCA_009602725.1 Spirogloea muscicola
CGGCGTGGCCTGTGCTGAGTGCACGGCACGGCGCGGCCGCAGCCGAGCCTCGGGTGGAGCAGGGCGGCGCTGCTGGAGGGCGCTCGGGCCGCGGCGCTGTCGCCGGCCATCCTGGGCGCCTTCCCGCGCCGCGAGGCCGAGCTCGTCGAGGTGAGCGCCCGCCGCCGCCGCCGCCGCCATGAAGTTGCGTCGTGGACACCGGGCCAGCGGCGGCTCTCAGGCTGCTCTCGGCGCCGTCTCCGCCACCGCTGCGGCGTTGGCACACAGCCGCCGGGCTTGCCTCGTGGCAGTAAGGCGGCATTCTAAACCCCCACTGAAACCCCAATCCCCTCTGGCGTTGCGGCGGCAGTACTTCATGGACAAGTGCTTGCGGCAGCTGGAGCAGGACTTTGGCGCTGGTGGGGCCAAGAGTGCGGAGCTCAGCCGCCTGGTGCTGCGCCAGCGCGTCGCTGCGGTCGCTCGTGCGCGCCTAGAGATGCAGCTGCCGTACGTTGCTACGTGGCCCACGGCGCTCAGCATCCAGGTCCTGCGCGACAACGAGCGCTGCCCACCTTGGTTGTACCACCCAATCTCCGTCGTCGTCAACTCCGGCAGGCGTATGCAATGACAGCAACTGGATTGGCCTCCAGGTGGCCTGATGGCAGCATGCGCCGAGCTCGTCGCGGCGGCCGCCCCTCCGCAGGCAAAGCCGGCGAACCTGCCGACGAGCGTGAGCCAGCGCTGGCAGCTCCTGAGCGCCATCTGGGGCCTCGTTGGTGACCAGACGGCGGAGGGAGAGTACTACGCGCGTCGGGCGCTGCTTGGTGGCGTCTACCACGCCACTGAGCTCTACATGCTCACCGACTTCTCCCCTGGTACATGCCACCACCTATTGCCAAGATTGGGCCATGCATTAGATCAGAGGATTCAGGGCTCCACTATATGGCATCCGCCCTCTGTATGAAATAGGTGATGGTAAGCGCTGGCTCTCCTCAGGGGGCTCGTATCGACACTTTTGCCGGTGGCATGCAGCATATAGGGACACATGGATGTTCCTAGATAGACAGATTGAGGGTGTGCTGGAGCTGCGCAAGGCTGCAGACGAGGTGTGCTGCTACCCTCCTCCCTCTGGAGTCACTTTCACTGGACAACCATTGCGAGATATTGAAATCTGGTACTCAAGAAGTAGCCAACAGAACATACCTAAGTGTAGGCAGGAGCCTCATGCGGTGCTCATGCAGTTTCCCGCTGGCTTGGAGCTCTTGCACCTGCAGGCAAGCCACCTGGTGGCGACAATCGGAGCTGGCCTTGGCAGCACGCTCAACGGTTTCATCCAAAGGGGCCAGTTCCCAGGCTCTCGATAGCAGCCAGATGTTGCCCGTGGGCAGTGCTTGCTTGTCATCCCTGGACTTGAGGCTCACGATGGACATTGCAGTAGCTTGTATGACCAGCCCAGCCATGTCAGCACAACAGGCCATTAGAAGCTTGAGCTTAGTGACCTTGTTGTCCCGTGAGCTGCTGGGACAGATTTGCTAGCATTTGCTGGCATCTGCTGGCATATTTCATGAGGACACAAGAGCAGACCTGCTCAGCAGTCAGGCATATCAGCAGGTAGCATGCTTAGGTGCTGCCCAGCAACCTAGCTACCAGGCAACTCAAGCGCATGAGTCCTGATATTTGCCAGCAACCCGAGACTGCTGCGACAGATGGTCTCTGGTAGATTGGTCGCATTGCATACAAGATCCCTAGTAGAGTTACTGAGTCTCCAGTGGATGTGCGTGCTTGGTGTGTACAATGTTTGCGCTTGTGCAATGCACAACTGACATGGCCACTAATATCGACCTCTACATCATGTAGCCCTACCTTTATGCGCAGACCGTTCAAGTCTTTGCTGGGCCCTTCACGAAGGACCCTATACATAATATTTACAGCATTCAAGAAGGGCGTGATAGCTTGACTCCCGATATGGATAGATACTGCAATACTACTGGCCAGCAACCTCAGAAGGACAGGCTTCCCCCCGACGAAGCCATGCAGAGGAGGCCGAAGCCTCTTGGGGCGTGAGGGTGTGGCGAAAGTGGCATCGGTGGCCGTAGAGGCACACTGCCCCGCTGGCCACCATGCGGCAGAGCTCCGTTTTGTATCTGGGGTGGCGCAGCACCGGCCTCAGCTGCTCAACTCCGTGCGCAAACTGCCACAGAGAGGAGATGCACATACATGCATGTGTGAATGCTAACTACAAAAGCTTGCAAGCTGCTAGGTGGGCAGAATCATCTTAGGTTGAGGCCCACGAAAACGTGATCCCACCTGACAACGACTACCATAGGGGCAGGTACCATGCTCCTCCCACTTATTACATAGCTCGGTCTTGTACGTGCCTTGGTTGTACACATCCCACTGCTCTTGCAAGCTTGCCATCAAATCTGGCCCCACGAGGATACCCTTGCTTAGGGGGGGCGGTTTCAGGTGGTGGTCCTGCAAAGCATACAGCAAGCACGTCATCATGTGCTTCTCGCTACATGTGTACTTGTCCTTGTGCTTGCCTGTGCAGTGTACCCCATGATAAATTGGGCTCTAGATGACTGGTGTAGTGCTCAAAGACAGTGCAAATCAGATGCAGATCCATTTTGAATACCTCATCACTATTGTTGTGCGCCTCCAGATATCCTGGTCGTCCAATTGTATGGTCAGAGTTGGTTGGAGCCAGATTAACATACTCCCCAGGCTCGAATGGAGGAGCATCAGGAGAAATTGCCCTCTTCCGATCAGCAGCCTTCAACAACGAGCTTGCTCTTACTGAGATGCTCTTGGGTAAGCCACATTGCTGCAAGAGGTCGGTCACCCAGGTCATAGGGACTCATCTACGACCTACCTCATGCATGCCACGACCTCATCTATATATGTACGCATCGACACCGTAGAATCATGAGCAGGTATGAGAAAGTTTTGAACACGTATGCTACTCAAGTAGAACGCATGTCAGATAACCCTGTAACTTGCCTGGCGAAAGGGTATGGATAAGCTTGAGGCCATTCTCCCTGCCATTTACGACCCTTCAATTAGACCATTTCTTAACTTACTGAAGTTGTTGGCTTGCAATTCAGTCATAATTAACATATTTTACAGTGTCAAGTCTGGTCTTGTGTAAGACTCTGCAGAAATCTGCCAATTGCCTCTGTATCAAGTGTACGCGCACCACGCAATGGTGGACTTCTCGTACATATTCTGCATCCTCAAAGTGCAGTTGATAGCTTAGACCCGAGTCACCTTGATTAATCGGCAGACAAATCCCAAGCTGCAGTGAGCTTTCCCTGTGCGTTGTGCTTTCCATGTTAGCTATCTCCGTGTCCATGTTGCTCTCACGGGCATCATGACCTACTTGGGTAGCTCTCTGCGTCCAAGCCAAGACGCCCACAGACAGGGAGATCAAGTCGAGGATATAAAATTTTGTTCATTCTCAGTCCAAAGCATCGTGAAGCCTCGCACGCTTACACACATATTTGTGGTAATCATGACGCTGACAAAGATCTATACGAAGGCGCACCTGTGCAATTTGACGTTGTCGTCTTGTGCTGTTGCGATCACCTCTGTGGCTCTTTGATCTTACTCTCAAGCGCGCCCTGCTGCCTTCCTGCCTTCTTTCATGCTCGGCAGAAGGTTCTCCACCAGTTTGCGGAGGTGTAGTACATGGCTGAACAAAAGCAGGAGCAGGACTTGGTCCGTGGACAGGTGGGTAATCGGCCCTAGCTCTTTGTCCGTGATCCTTAGTAACATGTAGGCCTTCTTTCCCTAGGCTTGAGCATCGCTTCAAGCCTGGCTTCTCAACATGCTGTGAGACCACGTATTTCTCCGCCCCAGTCGAACCAAGATGAATAGCTCCAGCATTGCTTGTGAACTGTGACTGTGCGTCAGACGGTAAACCACCTCCTGAAGCACCTTTTAGCAAAACTGCAGCAGCTGCAGCCAGAGCAACCCATTTCAGGCATTCGTGTCATTTGTGTCTGTCACAAAGTAAGCAAAGTAGTCTTCTTTGGCAGCCTTGGCGCATACACAGACCATATACTGAAGTACTAGGTTATAACGGCCATAGTATCCCCAGGTGTGGATTATGTGGTTACCAGGCTTCCACTGTCTCGTACTGTGTTCATCAGAATGTATGACCTGCCATGGCCATGCCCATCATCTTAAGCTGCAGAGCTGCGGTATCAACGATACTCGTTTTGCTTTCATGAACTACAAGGACAGCATGAATATGAGGAAGATGACAAGAAGGGATGATATGGTCAGCCACAAAGACTCCTGACATGATATTGATCTCTTAGTACCAAACGACTAATACTCAAATACAGGCGAAGCTGCCGGTGCCATACACGCCTCAGTTGTATCACTAGTGCTCACTTCTGATGGCATCACTTGGAGGAGTCCATCCTGCTGACTCCTCTGGGTTTGCAGCTCTGCTGCTTGACACCTACTACGTAACTCAGCAATACTGGCATGAAGAAGGAGGTTTTCCTCTCGTAGCTGTACACAATGGCCACACAAGTGTCTGGTTGTCATGTCTGAAGTCTAGCACAGGGTTGTAATGACATAGAGTTCCGTATTGAGATGTACAGGGACTAACAGTGGGCTTCTTGTCCGCTTGAGCTATGTACTGCAGAAAGGCAAGTAATGGTGGCCGAGCATGTGAGCCTGCACTGCTCCTGTCAGTCTGAATCACCTCATGAACCTCCACCTGAGCACGTTGGAGATGCTGTGTCACATTGTTGTAAGTAGCAGCCAAGCTCTCAAAAGTTTCTGTCAACCTTTCAAGCTGGCTTTCAACCTCAGTGACCTTCTCTTCAGCGTGTTCCCTTGCGTGACTGCACAGGTCAGGCCAAAGAATGGAAGCATGAGCTAGTCGATGTGTCAATTTTATACGGCAATAGTGAAAGGCTAACACGTCGTTCTGGGGGTAGTCTAGTTGTCAACTTTACTGGGCACCCTGTGTACACACAATCTAAGCAACTTTGTCGTCCATTGCTTCACCTGCTTAGGACAAGACTTAGGTACCTGTGAAAGTCCCCAGTGATGGCAATAAGGCGGGATGCTACAGCACCTTGACCCTCACTTAGAGCTGTTACTCGTGGCTGGTCGATTGGCCAAAGGTCCAGGTATGAGAAATTCTCACTCAATGTAACCGAAGTCAAGCCTACTATCAAGCCACAAGACACCTATGATGCATGCAAAAGGACTGCATGAAGATGCAAGGTCGGCTTTGACACGCGATCCAGCTCTATTGACACCTGACTCAACTTTTCTACCTGGGTGACTTGAAGATGCTCAGCAAGAGCAAGTTCTGAATTCAACTTGCACTTCATCGCCCATTGTAGTTCTGCAGCCATGCATGCCACTGACGTAAATGAAAGAACATAGATATCCACCTCAAGAGAGAATCTTCAATTGCATGCTTGAGGGAGCGCATGTGTCGATAGTAGAAAGTAGCTATGTGAGCTTAAGGTAGCATATCTTCAAAGCTAACCGGAAAATTCTTAACAGTGCATCTGCACGGTCAAACTTGCGAGCATCAATCAGCCTGACATCGTGTCAGATGTAGTAGAGCTCAAGACGTCTCACCTGATTCCAGCGCAGCAAGATTTATATCCTGGTCTTTCAGCTCCATTATTAGCCTCTGTTTCTCCTCCTCGCACGTTTTATAGCAGCAGATACTGACATGATTGCCATGCATCTTAACGTGCTCCTGGTGAAGCTGCTCTCCGTCGATGTGGGATCTCAGCATCGGTATGGTTGGCTGTATACAGCCTTAGCATCAACAGTATATGCAGATGGCTTCCCAGTCGTCTCGCTGTCGATTAAACACGTCGTAGGCTGCAGATGCGAATTTGCATGGCTTGAAGCTCTGCCAAAGCGACAGTAGCTCTGTTTCGATGCTCAGCAGCCTGTAGAAGTCATCAGCCTAAGTCCGCAGAAGCCTGCGATATGCCACTCAGACCGTCCGGACCCGCCGGAGCGACAGCTTCCGTCATGGCAGCGCCGGCGGCTGCATGCGTGCCTCAGACGTCTGGCCCGCAGCGGCCGCCCGTTACCCCGCCAGTTCTGCCATGCAGACGACGTCACAAGGACAAGCCGGTGCCACGGCGGCGCGGCGCCAGTGACCGCCGCCGCCGCCGCCGCCGCCGCCGCAGTGGCGGAGTCGCCGTGAGTGTCTTTGATCAAAGTCAGTGACACTCCCGGCCCGACCGTCCGCACCCCAGCCTGCAGGCAGCACGCCAGCCGTCCGATCGCGGTGGACCGCCCCTTGCAGCCGTCGATCGCCCGACAGGCCGCCCACGCGGCGCCCTCGGTATCCCCGCTCCCGTCCCCAGCAGGATGGGATGGGGGACCCGCCAGGGAGGGCATCTGTTGGCGGTTCCCTTCACGCCCCGTGCGCACCGACGGTCACGAGAGCGGGAGAGAGAGTGACTGTGGGGCTCGACCAGCACCCTCGTCCGGGCCCTCCATCGCTGGATACACGCTCCCCGTTTCCTCCTTGGAAAATAGCTCTACCAAATTGACAGCAGTGGCTGTGAGAGGCCAGCCCATAGGTTGGAAGAGCCCCTTCATTCTGACCAGCACCCTCGTTCGTCGACCCATTCCATGTTCCCGCTGGCAATGGACGTGCACGGGGCGTTTGGCAGTCGGTGGCTGGACCCCCTGCAGCGGCTTGCGCAGCGGGGCCACCAGTGGTTTTCAAGGATAGCAAGATGAGCAACCCGGCCTCTTTGCCGCCAAGTCGCTAGCCCAGGTGTTTCGCATACGGCTCTTTATCTCATTTCAGCGTTCCCAGGCTCATGCATTTGCACTTGCGGGCAGGCTGTGCCTTGGCTGCTGCTTCTGGCTTCGTCAGGGTGGCTCTTTTACGGCAAGTCACACCGTCGGGCGGCTGCTGACTAGGCTTTACTATGCTCCCGTCCGCTGTAGCCACTTGCATAGCTGTGTGGTTATGACCCCTTCCGCCCCTGCCTTTGTCCTTGTCCCGTTATCTAGCCTGGCTTTCCACAGCCCTCGCCCCTTCTGAAAGAGCCACTTTCTTCCCAACGCCGCTGCTCGACACCACCCAGAGCTCCGTCGGTTGCATACAGACTGACAGATACCTCGCCTAGAGGGGGCGATGGCTGTTCGAGGCTAGCCCAGAAGGAGTGTACAAGGGCCAAAGGGGCCAGAAAGCGCATAGTGATGAATTTTGGCTGGCCATCCACAGCTACCATGAGTCTGTTTAAAAGTGCTTCTTTAAACAGTGCCGTGCACACCGGGCTACCACATTGGTGCACTGCCTCGACTATGCAGGAGAAGAGGAGGACTAGTCTCTTGTCATTCCGTGCAGTCAATAGAACTTCAGGCCATGGCTGTATAGATCACAATAATCGCTTGCGGACTGTATTTCATATCTTCGGACTCATAGTGCTCCTTTGAACTGATCATGTAGATGAAAGCAGGGGACCTACACCTATCTGAGTCAACTAAATAGGAGAGCTTCATGCTCACAGTAGCGTTTGCAGGGCTTGGAGGTCAAAAAGCCTGTAACTTTGCTCAACTAAGCTGGGCATGGTCTTCGAATAATATCTCTCTGTATAGGTGATAATGATACGCGGCAGCTCATGTTGACTCTTATCAGGCTGTGATCGGGCTGTGCATCCTAACCTACCCTGTTGTAAGACATCACATTGTCTGAAGTGCAAGAAGGCAAAGTCTACAAGAGTAGGCTGCACTAATGCACCTCAATGTTATGTGCTTTCAATATGATGCTGCTTTATCAGCAAACCTGCGCTTGCAAATATGCACCATGATATGGCATTGAAGGGGTTGGAACCAGGCTCAAGGACATCCCAAAAGGGCTGCCTGGAAGGAGGGTGCCCGCCTACAGAAGGTCAATACCACACTGAAAATTGGGCGAATAATGACTGACCAACAGAGCTGCGGACTATAGTCTCCTCCAGAGGCTCATATGGCTGTGCAGGCGAGTAGCTTCCAAGGTCCTAAACAGGTGGTCAGCTAGCTGCAGACACTGAAGGCCCCAGCATAATATGTGCCTGATGTAGAGATGTCGCACTCTGATGTTCTGAAGCAAGGGGTCTGAGACAGGTTCGACAGCAAGAGATAGATTGCCGATACTGTGCTTTGCCTAGCTAGACCAATGGAATGTCTCCTTTCATAAGTTGGTATCACATGTACTCGTTGAATTTTACAAAAGTAGACACAGCTCCCAAAAACCAGCTCAATCCACTCCTTACATTGATGACTCGATTTACGTTCTGGGAGGAGGGGGGATTGGGTGGGGGGGGGGAGGTGGCGGTAAGGACTTGAAGAAAGGCATGTCATGTGGATGCTGAACAAGGACAGCAATAATTTCACAATGTCAGCACATTCTTGGCAAGCTCGCTAATTATAACAGTGCTTGCTGCACCCATGACAATGGCCAGGGTGAACTTGCCGCCTGGTACAATTTGCGGCATAGTTGGTGGCAGACAAGTCCCAGAGTACCTCTCTGACCAGGCCATAGCAGCGGGAAGAATGCCAAAGAGTACCAGAACTGGGAAAGAGAATGCGGAGTCGGAATGTAAGTCGCATGCTGCTTGCAGAGCTTCTTCTGTATCTTGCGAACATAATGAAACACTCAGCAGTCTCAATATGAGGCAATATCTGTAGATGGAGTGATACAAAAGACTTTCCTACAAATCTCCATCACAATACAAGGGCTTCACACTGGAGCCAACATACCTCCATAGGTCCCTGCAAAGTCCAATGCCTTATAGAATATGTCGGGGCTTGCCAGTGCCAAGACAAGGGGTGGAAGGAGAGTCAGCAAGTAGGGCAGGCCTTGACTCTCTCGGCTTGTTGGTAATTTGAGTAGGTCGGAGAGGAAGTCAGTCAAGCCAAGAACAAAGCCAATGTAGGACGTGGCCACTGCCAGGAGAGAGAAAGCCTCAATCACAGGCTGCAAGGATGCAAACAAATGTGCTCAGCACAAGGTCAAGCAGGTCACTAGCATGCGGAAGAGTACAAGTCAAATGTATCCAAAATAGCAGGAGCTCACACTCTGCAAGCAGCCTAGCAGCCCCAGAGCTGACTGTGTGTTGTTGAGCTTAAGCTTGCTTGTTTGACAGTGCAACTTGGATGTTTTGCCTCACCCCAACGGCTCCGCTGGACTCCCTCAATCGCGTCAAGGGATCATTCTCGATCAAGCTCATTCCTGTGGTTGTCATGTTGACTGGGATGCTCCCAAGGATGACAGCATCCCATGCAAGAAACATCACAAGAGGGATAGCTGTGCCAAGGACAATTGCCCATCGTACTCTTGGCAAGTTGCCTTCAAGGTTGGTTGTTACAACAGGGACCACATTCTGATACACAAATGAGAGTGCAATGATAGGGATGCTGCCCGGAACAGCCGAGATGTTTCCCTGTACAAGCGCTGCTGGATTCACATCACCAGCAGCAAGCACCTGCAAACAAATTAAGGATCAATGACTGTAGAACAAGGGGTTGAAGAAGATGCCTGTCAACGAACCTCTAATAATGCACAATGAAGACATGGAAGAAGTTGATTAAAATGTCAAGATATGAACAGTGGAGACAGTGGGCTACTCTGAGAACATGAGTCACACCACGAGTGCTAGGAAGCTGGCCACAACTCCAGCCACAAGTAAGCCGTTCGTGGCACCAAGCAACCTCTGACTGCCAAAATAGCAGAGGCCTCCAAGGCAGCTGGTGAAGATGAACGCACTGACAACTGGCGGTGTGCCCAGCGCGCCTGAGAGTATGTCAGAGGACCGTGCAATGTACGCCACCAGCAGAGCATAGTGGATGAACAAGTATGTTGCCAGCGAGATCCTCACACCCACCTTCCCAAGTGTTCGCTCTGCCATAGAGACAAGGGAGACCCCCCCAGAACCAAGCTCACACATCGTGTTCACATTGACCTCTGCGATGAGCAGCCCTGTTATGACCTGCAATGAGGACATCTTTCTTATCATTCTTGTGCATTGATCCACCAAAGCAAGCCTCCAACTAAAGAGGTTGCAGAAGGAGAAAGGGCAGGATTTATGGGCTGGGGCTTATTAACGAGCTTGTGCTAGACTAAGTGACCCGCGATCAAACTACTCATGCTACGCAGTAGTTGGAATCTGAAGCTCCTCACAAGTAAGCCCCTGAGCAAAGGGGAGGGGGGTGGGGGTGGGAGTGTTTATGAAGGTGTTAATTGGTTAGGTGCTGCAGTCTAGATGTAAGCTCATTGCCGTAAGTGATGCTCAAGGCATACCATGAAAAGCCAGCACCCAATGCAGGCTGCCGCCGAAGGGAGGAAGCCAGCTTCTTGAGTAACAGCGGGGATCGCTAGGATGCCAGCTCCAACTGTGGTGCCCGCCACGAGGAGGACTGAACTGGTGAGGCTCCCCGGCTCGTGCTGCAACGTAGCCTCATTGACATTAGAGAAGAGGCGCTCCACTGCGCTCCTGCGCTGTGCGTAAGAGACCTCGGCTTGGTTGTCGATCCTCGCGTCTCTGACAGAGGTCGCTTGTGACGGAGCTGAAGTGGGGGCCTGCTCTGCTCCAGAAGATGCCAGATTAGGACATGCAGCGAAGGTGGCCCACTGGTCAAGCTTTGAGGATAACGATGCCATTGCAACGATCTCAAGAGGAGATGCTTTCCACTTAGCCTCAAAGTGCGGGGTGAGGGCGACAACCTTTCCTTGGTATCCAATGTAACTGCTTTCATCATGAGAGGTGCTATCACTGCATATTGAGCAATTTACGTGCTTGACCTGTCGGAAGGAGGCGCCTCACCAAGCTCGAGCTCCTTGATGGAGCCATCCCTGTCCTGGCTTGCAGCCGCCATGACTCTTGAGCTCCGGCTTGGCGCGTGGCAGAGCGGCGGCAGTGTCTGGGTCTCGCTGGAGGACCCAACCCTGATAGCCAGCTCGAGTCTCGTCAGCGGCAGACCAGCTGGCGCATCGCGAGACGGCCTCCCGCCTCTGGTCGCGCCGCTGGAGGTCGCCCGCAAGTGGCAGGCGACTTGTGCGCAGAGCGGGGTCGAGGCCAGCCGCGAGCCGGGGCCACCACTGTGCACCCGGCCGCGAGACGATGCGACGCTGGAGATATTGCTGACAGCGTGCCCTGCAGACATAGTGGCGAGGCCTCGCCTCCACCCCTGCCGCCGCCGCCGCCGCCGTCGCCGCCGCCGACGACGAGCTCGCGAGCTGCCTGCGAGGCTGGTGTGGTCGCCGGTCGAGCGAGCCCCGCACTTCGCTGTTGACCGAATGCGGCCAGGAGGAGCACGTGCCGAGTCTTATTGCAGGATGAGCCACCGGCGGCGGCGGCGGCGGCGGCGGCGGCGAGGGCGGGGCCTGCGGCGGCGACGGGATAACCCGTCACATCCCTTCCCTGGCTTCGCGCAACCACCTCAATAGCGCCATCAGCCTGCCGCGCCCCGCGGCCGCCGCCGCTGGCGCGGCGTGGTGCGCGCGGCGCGAGAGCGCCAAGCGGCAAGGTCTCGCTGGCAAGCGGAGCCCTGGGATGCTGCATTCACCGGCGCCGCGCCGGCGGCGGATTGCGCCGGCGCTGCGCTCACCAGCCAGAGCCGCCTGCGAATGGCATGAGGTGCCACAAGGACTTGCCGTGAGCAAGCGGAATGGTGCACGCGGTGTCGCCGGCACGGCGATGGTAGCATAGGCCGAACGTCCGATGAAGAGCACCGGGTCATCTCGAGAGTACCGGGGACGCCCCACGAGGGGGCAACTGGTGGTGATCACTCTCCTGGTCATCCTCGCGCCCCTCAACCTCTATCTCCTACTCAACGGAAACAGGTAAGCTCTTCTGGCAGCATCTACGCACTCTTGTGCACGTCAGCGAGCTTGCATTGCTGCTTTGAATGCATGCTGCGGGAGCAATGCAAAGTGTGGTAATCACGTTCCAATTGCAAGTGGTCGAGCAGGCTGCTTTGTACCAGAGGCCGCGAAGCTTTACGACAAATGTGCCCTCGTTGCAGGCAGAGCGCCATAAGGTCGCACTTGCGGGACGAGCTTGATGCAGTCCTAGCCAAGAAGGAGGTTCGTGCCTGTGGAGTACTTACATGCCCCCGTAGTGATTCGGACGTGGATCTGGGCCCCTCCATACAAGCTCCTGCAAGTAGAGCATGTTGACGACTATGATGCAGGCGCTGCCAGTCAAGAGGCCACTGTGAGGCTTGCTAGGGCGCGCGTGTTTCTACTTTGAGTGACTTGGCCTGCTCATGATAACAGAAAGCAGATGCATTCTCCTCCAAGGAGATCTCCAGGCTGGACGAAGAGCTGAAGAGTACAAAGACTAGGTGAAGCTTCCAAAAGCCTCCGCGATGTTCTTACTTGGCCAAATTTTCAATACGGTCTGGACAAGTGAGCTTTGGAAGTGGCAGCAGGCACGGAATTGTGCTTGGGTGTACGGTCACTTGAACACTTTGCACTGCAGCTTGTGCAGACACCGGTGTCACAGAAGCTGGCCAAGTGTTCTGACATAGTTGTCATCTGTGCGTGCTTGGCTTGTAGTCTGGATGTTGTATCGAACTCTGCACACAGTCACCAGAGAGCAGCGGAGGATGCCAAGGTTGCCCTGCAGACTGCAGAGTTGGAAGCAGAACAACTGAGGCAAGAAGTGTCTTTGTTGAAGAATCAATCGTCAGCGCTACGCAGACCGTCTGGTATGTCCTAGGAAAGGAACAATGCAGATAGTTGAGTGCCTATTGTATTGGCTTCTGATGGCTCTCAGGCAGGAACATGTGAGGGTAACTTCACCTACTTACCTCCAGATGGTTGCAATCCTCACAGATCAGGTAGTACAGCAGCTTTTGGCACTCTGGGAAGCGAGTACTTTTTTGGACTTGCGAGCTGAGGACGACCAGGCTCTGCCAACAAGAGCAGGTGGAGGCCACTGCCCCTGCCTGTACTTAAAGCACCTGTGCTCATGTTGGACTTTCAATGTAGGAGCTATTGGTCATTCAAATGACTGTGGCTCGGTCATCTGCAGCAGCTTGGTTGTAGCTGAGACTATCTGCAAATTCTTTCATATCATAGATGTCAGAGAATTCGGGCAGAAATTGAGCTTCATAGATGAGGCCACAGAATACGACCCGAACAAAGAGGTGCTCTAGCTTGACTATGCTGGTCTAGCTCCTCACCACACTCTCTAGGCTGCAGATGGCTTGCCAGTTTTCGTCCCCCACCCGCACCACCTGCAGGACTGTAAGAGAATGAAGGAGATGCAGGATGCACAGGACTTTCGGCAGCAGTCAAGAAGTCGCCCAATTTGGTCCGTCTGGGGTGGACAGGTATGATCTGAGGTTGGTATATGCTCACAGCCGTTGCCTTTGTTTGGTTGAGTCGAAGTTGTCCACTAATGTCCATGATGCATACGAAAAGCGAATCCATTGTCTATCAACAGTGAAGGAAGCCTCCCTTTCATGCAACCTCAGTGCGATACAAGTTGGATGATGAGTACGTTGGACAAGGTGAATCTCGTCTAGGAGCTCACTGTTGTCCACCTTTGTCCACTTATGGCCTTGTGGTTGAGTCCTGTTGTTCAGCTTGCCTTTGCCATGGGGAAAACCTCACTTGGTCCAGATGATTGGGTGGAAGCGTCTGAAGACGTCCTTGGGGCAGGAGATCGAGTGATATTGGGACCTTATCCCCCCTGGGTAAGCTCATCTTCTTCTGACCTCTGCTTGGAAAAAAGGATTGCTTTGTTGCATTGTTGGCCAGTAGGTGTCATGCCTCTACTTCATATGCACAACATTTTGACCCTCATGTATTAGGCACGTTGCGAACGACCATGACTAGGTTGACCATGATAAGGCAGTCAGTGGCATGGCACGAAGTAGACTGCTCATTGCGTGCCTCCCACTTCTGGGATGGCTGTTGATGGCCAGATTGGCAACAGTCTACTGGGTGTCATATCTTTGTGAGTGCATGATAGGATACTCACCATGTATTGTGAGGAGGGTATGACAGGTGAAAGGCAGTGACGAGGATAATCTGGTCTTCACAAGGAGAGCACAGAGAGACCTCTGGTTAACCCAGCACCCTCCAGATTGTTACGATCCTAGGGTGAAATTGCTAGTTTTCCCCATAACACGTGGTAATAGTGACGACATGGGCAACGGGGCTACCGTGAACATGCTCTCAGGAGCCTGGTATTATGCTATGCAACAGCAGCGCGTGTTCGTGATACACGACAATGAGAAGGCCAATCATACTGGCTGCACAGGTCCGCCTGGTTACTCTCGACCTGCAACAGCAGCTGTGATGCAAATTGCCCTGCTTGACTGGTACCATTGACACAAGTCACAAAAGACTTCCTTGGACAACTTGGAAAAACTTTTGAGACATCTTGCAAGCATTGACAAGTTTTTAACACTACATTCAATGGCCTGCAATACCAGGCAAAGATAAGTTGCGGTGGAGCTGCTACTTTGCACCTGAGACATCCCCGGAGTGTCAGGCCAGAGTGGACGCACTGCCGCAGGACCTATTTGAGGACACTAATTACCAGAATATTGAGTACAATGAGACTTTCTTCATTCTGAAAGACAAAGGGTCAATCTGGAGACCAGGCGTGCCATAGTGAGTGCTGCTTATCTTCTCCTCTACCTTGGCCCTCAACTTTTCATGAGTAGATGCTCTGGCCTCCTGTTGTCACTAGTCCTGCTTCTGCTTTGTAATCACTATTATGTAGCACTGGTGCACACATGCCATGAGCAAGGCGCAATGGTGAACACTGATACTCACGATCATGGTACAGCATTTGGGGAGAACCCTACCGTGACCTTCACCCCACAGTGGAGATGTTTGGCAAGATGGTACGCGAGACCAATGTTGACTGGCACCGGTGGTGGTTTGCCCAGGTCTATCCCTACCTTCACAAGATTTTGGTTCTGCCCAATTCCAGTGCTTGCTTGGTATCAGCAAGTGAAATGCAGACAGACTTGGCAAGCTGTCACTTTCATTTAGTTATCCCTGCACTCTCAAGTTGCAACATTTACATATATGAGTCAGAGCTCCATGCAGAGAGAAGTGACCTGAACTAATTTCAGGTGCAACCTGAGCACATTGAAAGGCTGTCTTTGTCTTTTGCTGCAGGTTACACAATACCTCACTCGGTATCCGTCTGAAAGACTCTGCTTGCTCCTCAACCGAGCACGACATGCTGCATTTGGCATGGAGGCTGCTTTGGATGCTGCAGCAGGACTTCCAGCTGGATGGCCAGAGGTTGTGCTCTCTATTTGTCATGACCAAGCTGGACGTGCATTCACCTGCTGCTGTGACACTGCCACGACACTATATACCACAACATTTCTGACACGCAAGATTGTTACCTCGGCCTTACATTTGCTGCACAGTTACAGCCTGAACCACAGTGTTCACATGCATAAATTCCACCCATTATGAGATTTTCAACCACCACAAATGTGTGTATGACGCGAGAAAGAAGCTAACCTCCATTGAGGCGCATTTGAACTTGCCCCTATGGGTGCACTATCAAGTGTATACATCTGCCCGATATGGGCACATCAAGATCACTGGCAGCAGCATAGACTCTTGCTTGCATCCAGTGTGAAATGCTTTCAAATGTCTGTATCTGCAGGTTGATGCCCCAGTTGTGGGAGAGGCGGAGGAGCTTGTCTGGCGCCTTGCAGACCCTTGGATGCCCCCCATCATCAGTGTGCATGTGAGACAAGGGGATAAATCTCAGGAGATGAGGATTGCGGAATTTGACGAGTACATGGTGCTGGCCAATCGCATTCGCCGCAGATACCCACATGTCAAGAGTATCTGGCTTTCCACCGAGATGCAGGTCAAGTCTCCATTCCTGCGTGCAGACATCAAGTGTGCTACCATGCATACCTTGGAGTGCCTGCTGCGTTACTTAGTGATTATCTGCGCTACAGACATACTGATGAAAGTTTGCAAGCAACACTGCACAAGCTGAGCTCTGACCAGAACTTGCATGCTGCGCAAATCTTGGAACGTGTATCAAATGCAGAGTGTGGTTGATGAAGCGCTTCAGCACGAGGACTGGAAGGTCTACTTCACAAACACCTCTAGGCAGGCTCACGATGGAGAAAGCATCACCAAATACGAGCACAGCATAATTGGGAGGCAGGCCAGCCAGGAGAATGCTTGGGTGAATTTGGTGATAGCGGCGGATTGCAACTACTTTGTCGGCGCCCTGGGCTCCACATGGTCGATCATGATTGACAACCTTCGCGTCACAAGCGGCAAGCAGATGTCTGCCTTCCTCACCGTCAATGGTGATCGATTTTGGTAGCATGCAAGTCTGACTTGGGATGCCTTCAATATTCCCCTTCACTCGTGCTTAATCTGGTGCAGCCACTTTCCCCTCATAGTAAAGGTACCACATATTCTTTTATCATAGATAACAGGCATGATGAACGTAGTGGGAGTGAATATATTGCAGCTTTGAAAAAGCTGTGGCTGCTGTGATCATGCTCTCACCAGCCTGGAGTTGGCTTGATGAGAGCCCTGCCCTTATGCTAGTTTTGCATGCATGATCATGGAATGCAAATTTAGCATGGGTAGTGCCCACTTCTCATATTTATCATCAAGTTTAGCGACCTTAGGGTAATCTAGGGCAACACAGGGTCTCTCTTGGAGGTTATGTGCAGCAGGATTATTCTGCAGTGGTATGTAGTGTGGAAAAGCTGCTTATTATTGCACTTATGACGAACTTGCATATCAAATGGATCGATCTACCTCAGTAGGCGAAGGCAATCCGGCTCACATGCAATCATGCGTCATCTGAAAGCATGGTAAAAACAACGCACTGATTGACAATGTGACTGCAAGATGCTTAACAATCAGCAACCATCGAGAACCCTGGCCAATCAGCAAACCAAGAGCCAACCGGGCGCCAGTAACAAACAACATTCAAGTTGAGCTTGCATTTTGAGAGGAATGTGCTCCTGTTGCACCTGCCCCTGTGGCACTAGTGTAAATGGACAACCACCCTCAAGCTGACCGCCGCACGGGAAAGTCCTTTGCAATGTGCGAGACAAAGTGCAACAACATGAGTGCAAGGTGTACTTTGCAAGGGCGCAATGTGCGCAGCTACTACCCCTCAGAGTAGTCCAGCGTGAGAAAGCCCCTTCTGAGTTTGCCGCCGGTGAGTCGCAGCTCATTGATGAGGCGGTTCCAATTGGAGGCGAGCGTCCCTATGAAGTAGCAGCACTCGGAGGCAATGACCAGGTTGACGAAAGCGTTGCCCACTGCGTCGGCGAGGCCGACAGACTGCTCATAGTCCTGGACAGACATGGAGAGATTTGTCAGCCGAGGAAAGTCGGTAGCGAAGACAGTCCAGCCCTTCACCGCCTTTGCAGCATCGACCACGCTCTGCATAGGACAAGATACCACAATCCGAGGTCAACAGCTCTCTCTGTGAGAGCAAGAGCAGTATAGAAAGTCTCTCGGACAGATTGGTCTATACACCCTGCAAACATTCGTTCACTGTGTCCTTCTACACCCTGCTGCTAAGTACTTCGAACTGGTAAGTCTGTGCAGAAATTGAAGGCGACGCTATCCTGGACAGTACTCAAGACCATGTGCCACCTGTGAGACATCCGCAGAAATTAATGACAAAGACATAAGTCAAAACCCAGCTTGTGCACCTGCATCTCCGTGCCGAGCCAGGCGTGTGAGATCCCTGGGTCATGAAGCCGCAGCCGCTCGGCAAGCTGCAGGTGCGCGTCCAGCGAGAAGAGCTCGGCCTCCTGCCACTTGTCGCCCTGCCGCACGTAGATCGACACTATGGGCCGCGGCATGTATGCGCCAGCATCCACCCACGCAGTGGTCTCCAGTCCCTGCTGGACTGTGCCGGCAAGGTCGAGGCTGAACGACAGCGCAAATTTCGAAGCTGGGTCTTCAGTCTCCAGTCTTGCAAAGGCGTCCCGCCGCTCCACAACCGCTTCGCGCTTGCTTGTCCGACGAGGAGGGCACATGGAGTGGCTAAGCTGGCGTGCCACAGAGCGGCCGAAAGCCCGGTGTCGTGCACGATTGCAGAGGCGGCATAGATACCGCGACGGCCACCGCAGGAGGTAACGTACAGACTGCGCGCGCCACCAGCTGAGCCGACCGCCCACCTCCTCCGCTGTGTATCCGTAAGCCTTTCCAAGCACTTCCACAGACGCTGCTGCAGCGGCCAGGCCATTGGTGCTTGCACTGTCGTGTTCAAGCCAGCGGTCAGCTGCATCCCACTCTGTCATGTGGCGATCCAGCCCCATCCGTCCAACGAGGACAAAGCGGTCCTCCGAGTCAAGGTCGGCTGTGTCCGCATGCAACAATGGCAATTGTTGCATTGCGGCAGCCGTGCAGTCTGCCGAGGTGGCTGGCCAGAAGTAGCAGTCCAGGCTTGCCTGGTGGTCGCCCTCGCACTCAGCATGTCGAGCCCGCTCGAAGGTTGGCGTCAGCACAAGCACACGGCCCGATTTTACCACGGCGCTCATAACGCCAGAAATCATGTGGATCTGCGAGCCTATGCCGTGGCCGTCCGCGCTCGGCCAGGCCACGAGCGCCATCTTGACGCTTGGTGCAAAGCAGTCGACTGGGTGCTGCTGCACCCAGAGGTCCCGCTGGACCTGGCGTGTCAACAGCAGGTTGTCATCATCCCCTCCCACAATCTGCAACAGAAGGCCAAGTCCGTCGCCTCGGTAAATATCACATTGGTAAAGGGCTTCTAAATCCAGAATCTAGGATTGAGGACTCACATCTACGCTTTCGAGAATGTAGCTTTGATCCCAGTCTCAGGCATCTGAGGTGGTAGACAACTGACACTTGAATCCGACCTTCAATTGCTTACTGCAGGCCCTACCTGCCTAGATATTAAATACCCGTTGCCCTCATGTGTCCTTGAGCCGAGCACGCAAGGGCCAATCACCGCTGCTGAACATGCCTCACAGTCAAACCCATGTATTTCTCTCACCATGACAATCTTATTTTGCAGGCTTCTTGCCGGCTCCCAAAAAATGCCAACTATTCAGCTTGAAGAGAATGCGGCCTGAATTATCTGAACTGAAGCTAGGGGTCAGTTTGTGAGGATGGGCTCAGAGGAGTTCTGAGTTTAGACTTAAGCTCATAGCATGCTCAGGCCAACCTCAAGCCAGAACTGCGGTCAAAATGGACATCAGCTGCTAATGTTAGGCCTAGGATCTAGAGAGTTGGACTGGGGTCAATTGGGGCTCACCCAAGGAGGATGGGGCCCCAGCACGCCGTCAGAGGCCCAGGCCGGAAAGCCTCCATTGCGGTCACGCCTGTCCAGGTTCAGTCGGACGCTAGCGAGCCGCTCGCAGTCCTGCCACAAGATAGAGCAAGGGGGAGGGCCACTAAGAGCGGTAAACTGCGCTAAACCTGCAACAATCTACAGAAGGCATATTTCATCCTACAAAACCTGATCCAAATTGCTCAACCTCCTGTGCAGACTCCATACATGAGTGCAAATGCAGCAGCACCACTCTGCATCGGCAGCCGCAGCCACAGTCGCAGCGACAGCCACAGCCACATGTGTGACTAGTACACAGCTTGAGGCCGATTGTTGCTGCGAGTCCTGCTTGAGCAAGACTACACCATGAACTGTGCTGCACGAGGATGTAGCTCGCAAGCTCTTCAGTGTACCTGCAGGTGAGGTGCTGGGGGAGCCCAGTCGAGCTGCAATTCGCCGCCACTGCTCCAGCCTTTCTCAAGGATGCCATGGTCGCGGGACCACCGAAGGAAGAGAGCATCCGCCGTGGACTTGCAGGAGTGCCCGGGAAACAGGGCGGCCCAGAAGCCCGGCGGCTTGGCTGACGGCGGGAGGGCACAACCCAGCAGCAAGGCGCTGGCCAGCAACGTCTGTGCCACTGTGGCGACAGCGAGTGCCGCAGCAAGCGGCGTGCGCAGCAGTCTCATCACAGTCTCTTGCGGCCCACTACACGCCAGGTCTGCTGCCAGACGGCACAGCCGTCAGATCGCCCACTGCGGCCGCGGAGGTATGGTCTCTGCTGTGCCATGGCATTTGGCTCAGGTTGTTGTGTGACTAAGGTGGCTGGCAGTCGTACTAGACCTGTTTTGAGGGTACTCTGCCTGCCCATAGAAGTGGCCAAACCTTCTTGGTACAAGTCTGTTACAGTTTGGCAGTCATTGTAGCCTGGAGCTCAATGTCGTCAAGTTGCGCCCTTGTGTCTTCACCTCCTGCGTGGCTACCACTACTTCCGAGGAACGGCTTCGATGCGTCTCACAGAAACGTCAGCCTCGTCTCTGCTACGCACATCGACTGACACCACAACGTCGGAGCTGGACGAGGTGTATGCCTGGTACGCGGTCGGGCGCCCTGGTAGCTTGACGTGCTGGTCCAAGGCCATCCAGCTGGCCCTGGCAGCTGCTTATGGCCGTCCCACAAGGCTCGCCGTGTGGACAGTCCGGCCCCGGACTTGGGCTCAGAAAGCAGCACTTTGGTATATAAGGCAGTGGCTTTTTATTTTAAAAAAACCTTAAACCCTGCAGCCCACTTCACCCCCCCAGCTTAAACCCCTCTCACTGGGTTCACCCAGTCCATCTCCCCGCGCTCATGGCCTGAGGTGGCGGCGCCATGGCCGCCGGCGCCGCCCTGCCGCCGTCGTCGCCTGAGGCCGTGGCTCCGACCGAGGGCGGCGACGGCGGCACCGGCGGCGGCAAAGACGGGGGCGAGGTCATGTTCATCCTGGAGAAGGCCTCGCTCGAGGCCGCCAAGGTTGGCAAGGTGCGCAGAGCAACGCCAGGAGGTGCCGGCTTCCGCGACTCTCCCCGTTGCCGTGAGCTCTTTCTGGGCATGAGACGGTAGCCAGCGGGCCCAGGAGCTGAGGTTGCTTCAGTCGGAGCTCCTGAGCTGCTTCCCAAGTTCCTGGAGCAGGCAGCCGCTTAGCTCTCATGCTGAAGGCACTGATGCTGCCGTCGTTGTGTGAGCCTTTCCTCACGAGACGGAGCTTCTTTGCCGCTTTGTTATGTCGTAGACGTACCAGCTCCTGAACTGCGACGACCACGCCAACTTCCTCCGGAAGCACAAGCGCGACCCTGCCCTGTACCGCCCTGACATCGTGCATCAGGTGAGAGCTCACTGCGGCTTGTCGGGCTCCTGACTTGATTGATCAACTTCGTCGACCCGCACAACGCATCTCACAGCGTAAGTTGCAATGCTGTGGTAGCCTTATTGTCGGAAGGTGCCCTCACTCAGCTGGTTTCATCAGATGTCATTAAATTTGCCTTTGTGCTCTACATGAGGAGTTTTTCCTTCTTTGTCGAGCGGTTCCTGCCCCAGCTTTACAGAGAGTGCTATGTACGAGGACCTTTGACTCCTGACCTTGATCAGCTCAAAGGAAGTTCTGACGTAATTTGCAACGCACTGATGGAAATTAAGTACACACATGGGCAGACACTGTTGTCCATTCTGGACAGCCCTTTGAACAAGGCGGGATATCTCAAGGGACTGTACGTGCTGACTGATCGCAACGTGCTCATACAAGTGAACCCTCACATTCGGATACCTCGCACCTTCAAGCGCTTCTGCGGCCTAATGGGTCAGTGCCCCCAATTCACTCATGCCTTGGCTGTTCTTGTGCCATGCACCTCACTTCTGAATACATGTGCAGAAACATCTGCATGTTGAACACCAGGTCGCAAGCTGGCGTCCAGGTCTGCTTGTACCAAGGCTTACCTTCGAGACCCTTTGACTGGACCCTGGCGGCTTGTTCTCGTTTTTGTGTCAAGCAGTCCAACTGCTCCAAAAGCTTAGCATAAGAGCAACCAATGGCCCAGACAAGCTCTTACGGGTCGTCAAGCAACCAGTCACCAAGTACTTACCAGTTGGTTGTCGCCGCATAGGTCTGCCCAATGAACATCTTTGCTTATTATGCAACTCCAGATATTAAGCATGACGACCCTGATCATTCCTTGGCTGGCCAGTCTGCCCGTAGCATTCGACAAAAGCGTCGTTGTCGGAGTGAGTAGCACTCCAGGTTGTTGATGCTCAGCAAGGCTTGACCACTCATGAGCTGGGCTGTTTGTAGGCTTATCCGTCAGTGCTCCAAAGGTTGTGACCTTGAGAGACTATGTGGCCATTTGTGGCAATGCACCTCTTGTATTCGTGGTGAGCTTTGAAATGGACCATGTCCTCCTGGCTTGATATGCAAAACTCTAGGCCCCAAGCATGAAGCCTTGTAGTGGAGCTTGGAAGCGTGCATAACAATGACCGACGATCTTTGCATCCGCATCTTCATTGTGTTTCAGTGGTTCAATTCCAAGCGCCATCTGATCCAGTATCAGTCTAACATCCTAGGAATTGACTCGTCAAGGCGTGTTGTCATCCAGGTAGGAGCTATGGCCCATGGCAAGATTGAGGCAGATTACACAGACGACTTTGTGGCAGGTAAGCAAGTGGTTTTCCTCCTCTAGTCATGCATGCAAGTGCTTGGTAGGAGGAGGAGTTATTTCTGCTGGATGGAGAGAAGAGGGGCTGGGCTAACACCTGCCTTGTGCAATGGTGCCATGCTGCAGTCTCCGAGTACCCTCTAAGTGCAGCCTGTTGCGTCGGTCGCATCTGCAATGCCTTGGAGCTTAAGTATGGCATCCTTTGATTCGGTTATTGGATGTCAAATTGTCGGCGTATCATCTGAAGACAGTCCCGACCTGTACAAATTAGGGATAGGCCTCCCCATTTTATTTATCCCTTTCTTACACACAGCTTGATTTGCTCTCACCTGTATACCAGTTAGAAGTCAGCTTAGCGATGTGGCATGTTCACCAGGTGTGGTGAGTGTGGCGGGATTAAAGAGGGGCGGGTTGACAGAAACCTCTCCTTCATGTGCCACATAGCTGATGCTTTGACGATCACAATGGCCCTCTCTGTCTGCCCTTGCATGGGATGCTTGGAGCTCGATTTCAGAGTCTCTTGCCACTTTCTCCAAGCGAGCGGTCAAGGGGGCCACATGTGTACCTTCTGTCTATCAAGTGGCTAGGCGTTACTCCCATTGATGCTGTCAGGTGCCAGCAAAAGGTGACATGGAAATGCGTGGAAGGTAGAAAGTGGCTGGGAGAGAGCCAGCCTAGTGTGCACAAGAGAAAGAAATAGCACTGTGAAAGTAAGGCGATGACTGTGAGAGGCCAGCCCAGAAGAATAAATATGTCCAGAAGGGCCGGAGTGTGCAAAGACACATCTACTCGCCATGACTTCTGGAAACGGACGCTCAATGACCTATAATCAACAATCCACATCGCAGTAACTAAATGCCGGAGAAGAGCGTTGCTCTGTCAAAAGTTGGAGGCAGCAGCCAAGGGGCGGCCTGCACCTGCAAGTGCATGGCAAATGCTGAGGACCACCGCAGAAAGTTGTAAGGAGCATTCTAATCAAGAAGGGCTCGCCCATTGTGGATAGGGGCTGGAAAAAGCCAGCCCAAAAACGAATGAACAAAGGACGAGAAGGGGCCAGGGGAAGCACTAAGATAGACAAGCACAAAAAGAAACTAAGCAGCTACGAAGCACTCAGTAACCCCTGCTAAGCAACAACACATTCTAAACACCTGTGCGAGCGAAGAGAGGACAAGGGCTGAGAGCGCGGCTGGCTCCCTCAGAAGATGTCCGGTGGTGGTGCATGCTTAGTGACAGTCTGCCTGGTAAGCTGAAGCTCTTCCGCAAAAGAAGAAAAGAAGAATATCAGCGGCTGCTGATATCAAAAAGCCAGCCAGATGCAGAAGGAGATGGTGGCTGTGAAAGGCCATCCCAGAAATTGTCCATCAAAAGGGTGCGTTGGCTGTGGAAAGGCCAGCCCAAAAGGGATGGACAAGGTCCAAAGAAGCAGCTGATTCAAAGAAGGTGAGGGCTGCGAATGGCCCAGCCCACAAACTATTGATAGCCCGGAACAATGGAAGCTCATCTGAAGAGCTGAAGACTCTTGCAGTGAAAGCGGCTGCTGATAGAAAAGCGCGGCCGAATTGACTGGTGATAGGGGCAGTGGAGGGAGCGATGTTTGCGATGGTCAGCCCAGCGAACAAGCCAGGCCGAAAATTCAGGAAGAAGAAAGTGCTCGCCCATTGAGAATAGGGGCTGGAACAACCAGCCCGAAAAAGAATGAACAGAGTACGAGAAGGGGGCCAGGGGAAGCGCTAAGTAACAGAAACAAAGCTGCTACGAGACACTCAGTAACCCCTGCTAAGCAGCCGCAGATCAGAGATGCTGGGCTCCTGGAAGTGGGTCCCCTGGCCAGAGCCAGAGGCAGCAGCGAGGGCTCTGCCGGCACGAAGGTGCAGCGCCCGGGCCATGGACCTCTGCAGCGAGACGGCCAGGCGCATTCGATACACTTGCGCCAGCGACCCGGCTGCAGGGAAGTCAACCGGCTCCCCATGGAAGCGCCGGGCGATGGTGTGGCGGGCGAGCTGGGTGAGCAGCTCGAGCCACCGAGCGCCCAGCGCCCCATGTGTGTCGATGGCCAACGGGAAGAACTCGTCTTCCCGCGGATGATCCGCGTACTTCAGCTCTTTGGCCCGAGCAGCGCAGGCGACCGCATACCCAGCCGTGGTGGCACATTTGGCTGGGTGTGAGCGGTCATAGGCATCAGTAGTCACCACGTCCAGGAGAAGACGTGGCCCGCCGGCCTGTCGGGTGGCCACCAGGTCTACACGCCTGGCATGGAGACCGTCGGCCCTGTGCTGGATTGGCATGATTCCGGAGTGCTCTGCTGCCACGGAGAAACCAGCCTCCAACAGGATGCCATGCATTACGTCGCGGAGGCGGTCGTGGGCCGCTGTCCGCTCTCCGCCGTGGGAACAGCGCAGAACATGAGCAGCCAGCTCTCCAGGCTCGGTCCCGCGCTCGCCACACTCACATTGACGCACACCCTGGAGACATGGCGGCAGTAGGCCCAGGAGCCGGTGGACGGCACTTCGGAATACCTCGTCCGGGAGGGTGAGGGCGTCGTAGAGGGGGAGGGCCTGGAGCCACGCCGCAGCCCCCGGGGAAGAGGCCGAGTGGAGTCTCGCGCGCCCGCGCAAGTCGGCCTCGGGGAGCTGGAGCACGGCGGTGGTGTAGGCGGCCTTGTCGACCACTGCCGCGATGCGCGCTTGGACGCGCAAGTCGGCGGTGTGCGCGAGGTGCGCAAAGGATACCGCCTGGCCGGCCAGGTCCGGGTGCGCCGCGAGCAGCTCCTGGTGGGCGGAGCGAAGCGACACCTGGAACGGCAGCGGGCCCATGTCGACCTCCGCCACCGCCTGCTCCAGTGCCCGCCGGCCGTGGACCAAGAAGCGCTGGGCCACGGAGGCGGCAGTCTGCGCCCAGCTGCCGAGGTATGCCGCCCGGCAAGAACGAGCGAGCGGGCGCAGGCCGAGACCACCGTGGCTGAGGGGTAGCGCCGCCTGGTGGATAGCTGCTGGCGACTGGAGGAAGCCCTGGTGGCGGACCAGGGCCGCCAAGCTCGCCACCATGCTTGCATCGAAATCTGCATACGCTGCCAACGCCCCAGGGGACGGCGGAGTGGCCCGCGTCAGGTACTGGGGCCGCTGCCCAATGGCCCTGGTCAACATGGCCAGCGATAGTTGCATGTCGTCCAGCTCGGGAAGCCGGGCCGCAGGCTGAAGGTGCTCCGCCAGGCGGGCTCGCAGCTGCCCCTCCACGAAGGACGGCGCGCCGATGGGGACCCCCAGCAGGGTGAAGCCATCTGCTGGAGTTTGGCAGCCGGTGGGCAGCGTCAGGTTGGGTGGGAGGCCGCTGGGAGACCAGGCCGCGCACTTTGACGCCCGGGTGGACAGGCCGAGGGTGGCCAGCTGCAGCTCAAGGGTGATGAAGGCCGCCGCCACGTCTTCCGGAGGGCCGACGATGGTGGTGTCGTCCGCGAAGGAGGGGAGTAGGACTCCTGGGTGTGCCGCGGCGGTTGCCTGCAGGGCCCGGTGGTGAGCGAGCGCAAAGTAGAAGCCGGCGAGGGGGTCTCCTTGCCGCGTGCCCGCTTGGGACTGCAGGACCTCCACTTGATCTCCCCCTGTCCGCCAGAGGAGGTCGCTGGGCTGACCGTACCCCAAGCGGAAAAAGGGTACCAGGGAGGGGAAGGATGCCCGGAGCTCCTCCGCAATGCTGGCGCGCTCCACAGTGTTGAAGGCATTCTTCACGTCAACGGCCAGCACCAGCCACCCCGGGTGCTGGTCCAAGGTCGCACGAACCCCATGGACGACGGCCTCGCCCCCACTCCGCAGCCCCGCGCCGTACTGGTGTGGCGCCATGTGCACCTGCGCCGGCCCCGCATGCTGCTGCCAGAGTACGCGGCTCACCAGGCGGTACAGGACCTCCCCAATGGCAATGGGCCTGACTCCCCCGCTCGGCTTGTCGAGGGCGAGCAGCGTGCTGGTGCACAGTACGCCGCGGATGCTGGCCGGCACATTGTCGCGGGCCATATGCTGGCAGATCTGCAGCAGCGCGTTGAAGTCTGTTGCCTCACCCTCAAGGAAGATCTCCCGCAGGTGCTCAGTTAGCATGCGGGAGGGGCCGCCGGCGGCTGCGCGACGGCTGGTCTGGAGAGCCTTCATGAGGGCGTCGGCGTCCAAGACCACCTCCTCCGGCGGGGCGAACGCGGCCAACCACGGTGGCAGGGGGGAGCTGGACGGGGGGTGGAGGGAGTCCAGAGCCGCCCGGGTTGCCGCATTGGTCGGCGCCAGCATCGCATCGTCCAGGGCCTGCACAGCCCGGGAGAGCTCGCCCGCGTGGCCGTAGCGAAGAGCCCTGCGGACGCTGGCGGCCCGGTCGTGTGTTGCCCCTCGACCACCACGGTTGGCTTCGGATGCCGCCACGGCTGCGTCGTGCCTCGCCAGGAGCTCCTCCCAGTGCCCGCTCTCGAACAACTGGACGCGTTCCAAGAGGGGCTGCTGGCCCTGCTTGCGGCTGTCGAGAGAGACCCGCCCGAGCAACAGCCGGGGGAAGAGGATGAACAGCTTCCACGCCGCCTCGTCTCTGTGGTCCACGACGATCCGCTGTGTCACCGGGCGGAGCGCGCGGCGGAGGTGTGGGCGTGCCCAGCGTGGAACATGGCGTAGGAGCGGCAGGGCCGCCTGGCGGTGAACTGCGGCCAGGTCAAGGTCGGCCTGCCACTGCCAGTGGTGAGGCGTGGGCGGGGACGGCGCGGGAGGCCTGCCTGGTCTGCCCCGACGACCACCCGCCGCCGCTGCGCTCCGCGCCTGCTCCGCACGGTTGATGTTGCCCGCGCAAGTTCGCTGGTGGTTGGACCGGCCGGACCGCGTGGTGAAGGTCCTCTGGCAAAGCTGGCACCGAGGCGGGTCGGGCGAGGGAGGAGAGGGCGACGGCGGTGGAGCCGGCTCGCTCGGCGGGGGTGGAGGCGGCGGAGATGGGGGGGGCGTCGATGGCGCCGACTGTGGAAGGCTGGGCGGCTCGAGAGGCGGGATGGCGGATGATCGGGAAGGCGGCGTCGGAGGAGGTGGGGGCGGTGGGGACGTCGGCGGCTGTGGTGACGTGGGAAGGGGCCCGGCGCAGCTGGTCGTGCGTACGAGCCGCGGCGGCGGCGGCGCGGGGGAGGGGGCCGGCAGGCGGGAGCCGGGGGGCTGGGATTGCCGGGCAAGCCCCCGTAGTGGTCAACACGTTCTCCGGCCCCTCTAGACATTGTCCATTCTTTTTGGGCTGGCTTTGTGGGCGAGCACCTACTTCTAGACCACGCTGTGGGCTGGCATCTCAACAGCCTCGCCCCCTGCGAAAGAGCTGCTACTTGTGGACCTGGCTCATTTTTTTGTGGGCTGGCTTTTACCCTGCAAAGAGCCTAGTTCTCTGCTCAGACCTCGTTCTTCCCTTTGGGCTGGCCTCTCACAGCCATTGCTGTGCATCGGAAGGACTCTTCCTCTCTTTCTTTTGGGCTGGCCTCTCACTTAGCACTTAGTCCCCTGCTTTCTGCGCCATTCGGCTCTTCTTGACCTTGTCCATTCCTTTTGGGCTGGCTTCTCCCAGCCACCAGTCAATTCGGCCGCGCTTTTCTCACACAGGAGAGCCACTTTCCTTTTTTCCTCACAGCCATCGCCCTCTACTGGAAGACTCTAATCTCTCTTACAGGCACTGCCTTACATTGCATAAGCTGTTATTTTCTTCTATAAAACCCTGTTCATTCAGTTGGGCCTTTGGACCTTGTCATTTTCCCTGAGCGGGCTTTTCACAGCCGTCGCCCCCCTGGGAAGAGCCCTTTTCTTTCGCAGCCCTTGCACTATCGGGAGGTTACCTTAGCCACTTTATCATAAGCTTCGTTGGACGTAGCCCCACTTTCTGCACTAGCTTTGCCTGAACAGTGCATTGGGGTAGATTGGCCTCCCTTTCATGTGAAAACGCACCGCGCGCGTGCCTTATCTCCCTCGGGAAGAGGAATGCAGTGTGTATTGAGCGGTTGGAAAAGAAAGTGGCTCTCTCAATGGGGGCAAGGGCTGTGAAAAGCCAGCCCAAGAGCGGTTGGAGGGCCTGAGTGGCCAAGTACAGTGGCAAGCACAGTGACAGATTGTACATCCACCTGCTGCAATGCTGACGCTCGGTAAGCACGAGTCGGCACGTCAATCGGGCCGCACGTGGGGCTTGAGTGGGCGGGCGTGCTGGGGGCCCAACCATGCGCATTGATGTGGAGGGCGGGGGGATCGATTCTCCCCACATGCGCGCCGTGCGCCCACGTCCGCCCGCCCGCCCCGCGCCCCCCCGGCCACCCCCCCCGCGGCTCGCCCGCGGCCACGCCGCGCCCCACTTGTGGCTCCGCTGACCTCGTCACGAACACCCATCTATCTGTATCCTCCATCTGATGCGCATCTGTCGATGTCCTTGCCTCCGTAATGTGGGCACTCAGGCCCGCCATCACCTTCAGGCCACTGGCCTGCGCAGCGGGGTTGCTCGTCCTCCCCTCAGCTCATCTGATATCTACTTCCCTTACAATCCATTTCCCACCATCTGGCCTTCACAGCCGGCCCTGTTCATGTCGGCAGCCGCAGCCTCTCTCCTGCTCCTGCGCTCCTCCGCCCTCACTCCCACCATTTGCCTTGTGCCGCCGTCGCTGCGCTCGTCCCGCCCCGACATCCCTGCTCCTAGCATTCCCGAGAACCCCCGTTTGCCGCTCTGCCGCCATGACGCTCCGCTTCGCCTGCTCCGCCGCCCGAGAGGCCAAGCCCGACACCATCCTGATCGCCGTCGGCAGCGACCCGGAGGCCAGCATGACAACCATCCGCTGGGTGCTCACCAACCTCCGCAAGCCGAACGACCTCATCACGCTGCTCTATGTCGTCAGCAGGGTGCCAGTCGAAGGTGAGCTGCGGCTGCCTTGCTCCTACTACAGGACGGTCCGGACCTCTCCCTACAAGTCGTGCTCTTTCAGCCATTACTGATGTTGGGTTCTTGGAGTAGACCTTGGTGAGGATGGTGCCCCTCATTGCTCGCATAGGCAACCTGTGCTGTAATCTCAGTAGTCAATTCGTACACTGACTACACGGCCCAGCATTCCCAAAGTAGCGTGTTGTTGCACCAACCAAGGCTGCCCACAGCAAGACTGTCATGCAGCACCTCTGGATCTTGTGCATGCTGGCAAAGCTTGTGCTCATCTGGGTAGGCGACCACCCATGTGAGCAGAATCTGGTGATACTGACAGCCCAATCTGTGTACCTGCAGGGAGAAGGTGGGTGAAAGTAAGCCGCGCAAGACTTGATGGCTTGGGAGAGCACATCCGGAATGTCATCCAACCATATCTGCATCAGCTCAGAACCCTCTGTGAAAAACTTTTCGTAAGTGCCCCACGCCCCTCTTACCTATCTGCCATGAGGATTAGTGAGTATCCGGACCTTTGCCCCTGCTTACTTGCTGTTGTGTGCTCACTTCATGGGCAAGCCACTGCGTACCCTCATTCTCTGCAGGTTTGACCATGAAATCAGCTGCAAGCACTTGTTGACAGAGAACTTGACAATGCATGCCTTGGTCGGCAGATCCCGCACGTTGATATCAAGATTGGGATAAATAACGACAAAGGGGAGGGCATTGTGGAGCACATGAAGCTTCAGGAGACCACAAAGCTCGTGCTAAGCTCACCAATCACCTTCATGAGTCACTCCAGCCACCTTCTTTTCGGATCTAGCAATCAACCAACATGGTGAGCTTGTTATGCGCCATCTGCTTCGTAGCAAGTGCTGCAAGGAGATAGAGTGCTTGTGCGGAGTTATTGTAATCTCTTGGTGCATAGGAGGACCACATGATGGTTGTGTTGCTGGTCGAGGACCAAGCAACTTGCACATGTACATGCCTTTTGACTTCATGAGTACTATAAACAGGTCGCTTGGGCACTCGGTGGCACACTGCATCAAACATCGCTCCCGTACCACATCAATATACGTGCTTCAGAATGATCAGCTCTTGTATCACAAAGGAGCAGTCAGTCACAAGGAGACAGTATCAATGCAATCTACTGCTGACACGAGTAGAGAAGGTACAACGATCACAATCAGCATCCATATCCCTTCACCTGTCAGCAGTAGCTTGTGTGCTGGCTTTGTGTAGGAAAAGACATGAATCAGGCACAGCTTTTTGGCTCTTTGCGGTTGGCATGCTGCACTTGCCATAAGAGGAACAGCAGTGCAAGTGGTCTAATATGTTGTTTTTACTCATCTTGCAGACAATGCCCTGATGGCCGTACACAATCTCCAGGTGCCTGCTAAGCAAACAAAGTGGTCCAGCCCACCTGCCACCTGCCTTCCGTCGTTCCATTTGGAGGAGGGTAATGGTACTATTGCTCAACCACCGTGGGGGGAGTCCTTGACCCCGAAGTCAACCGCACTCGAGCGGCCGCCTCACCCCAGCCTCTCGTCTGGTGTCACGGCCAGCCTTGCTACTGTGCCGCGGTCAGGCCTTGCTAATACGACCTCTAAGTCCTGCCAGCCGCTGCCTCCCTACAGCCTATCCTCTCCGACGACAGTACGCCTTGCCGCTTCGGAGGAGTCAGGCTGTGCCAGTATCCATAGGGATGTGGATATGGAGGGCCCCAGGGACGAGTTGTGGTATACGCTCAGGCGGAGCATTGACACCCGGCAATCCATCGAAATGAGGCACAGCAAGAGCAGCAAGCCACTAGTCTCATGTAGATGAGCCCTGATATCCAGTTTCATCAGAGGTCCAAGGGCCTTCCTACACCCAAATCGTCCTGCATCGAGTTGTCAATGTGTCGAGAAGTGCCTCAGCTTGATAAGTGTGCTCCGTCACCTTGGGTGCTCATACATTTAGGAACCATAAAGTCACCCACATTCATTGGCATAATCCCATTACAAGCTTCCTGCAGGTTCCCTTATACTTATTGCTACATACATTTACTACAGACGGTTAATTTATACACCAGCAATTCTCAAACCGATCAACTGCACCTGTAATTATCCCCATTTTTTCTTGCTGATGTATACGATTCAAAGACATACCAACCAGATGTCGATTACTCCTGACACCTGGAGTGGAGGAGGCTCATTGCTTGTGGGGAATTGTGCCTTCGATTTGTAATACTGGGTGGTGCTTCCATGGACCTAGCAATTCTCAGGCATATAAGGGCACGTCCAAGTTGAGATTCTTTTGCAGAGTCACCGACTCTTGTTGTGATGGACATACACCGAGTACATGCAAAAGCATCCTGATTTGCACCTCAAGGAACTGTGTGCAAGTAGTCTGGGTTGTGCAGCTGCAAATGGACATTCAATCTTGCCTGTGTTTTCCGCGGATGTGCACCGAGTGCCCAAAGAGCAAGATGTACTTTAAAGAGCTAGCGTAATGGGCCCGTTAATACCATTATGATGAATGTGAGCATCACTGCCTGGCCATGTGAGGCCAATGTCCAGATGTTTAAATCAAGCCAGAACTTGCGATGCCAATGAAATGCGGGCCAACAGAATTCCTTCCTTGACACAGCAGCCTCACCCTACCTTTCAAGACCTGACTGTGACTGTTTGCTTTGTTTGCTTGTAATCTCCAAGCACACAGCAGACTAGCAGTGTCTGACATCTTTGATGCCATTGGCATACAGTCAGTGTGCAGTCTTGGTGGAAAGGATACATGTACGTCATTGGGCCCAGCATGAATGTGCCTAATCTAGCTGGAGGATTGCAGCCTGCACATGGAGAGCATGCTCCACCTCGGCCCAATCTTTCACCCGCCCAATGAGTGGATGCTGCGGACCACACTCTGTCTTGCTCCACGCATAATCGAGGTTCCAGTCAAAGAGGAGGGCTCGGATGCCATGCTCGGCACACTCCACGGCATACCTTGGATTGTCATCAATAATTACGTCGATCCCAAGGGACCTGTTTGAAGAAGCCAGAGAGTTGAAAGCATGAGCATGAGCCATCTTGTCACATGAGCCATCTTGTCACAATCCTGCTCGGAAACACTTAGACTATAATGCTCACTCCCACAAGATCCAACAATTGTCTAACGAGAAGCTGGTTACGACGAATATCTTGTTGTGAATGACAATGACACCAAGTCTCACTGCACTGGGCAGCATTGAGGCTTTGGTGTTGCTATGGCCAAGTGCGCACTTCATTGAGCAATAGGTAAGCGGAGGACTTACTTGCAAATCTCTGACTTAGGCCTTGCCACACCCTCCAGAGCAAAGTGATTACCGAAGTGGACAGCATCAAACGTTTGGGGAAAGTGTTTATTCAACCACTCCAGGGTTGGCTGTCTGATCACGTGCTGCCTGGACCTGCCATTGAAGGAGTGGCTGGGCGTCACATCTACGCATCAGGAACCAGCTGCGCCCAAACACCTAGCGCATGATGCGCCAAGTACCTAGCTCAAATTGCAGCAACGCAGCTCTTATGACAGCATAGTGCGCACTGCTTACGTGACAACAGTCAGCTGGCAGTAGGACGACAGTCTCTGAAGCGCCTCACGCGCGCCAGGAATAGGTGGGATGCCATTGTTGAAGTGGTCCGACTCAAAGAAAGCGTGAACCCGGTGGTTGGCTGCCAATTGCAGACAGAGCTGGCGATTGGAGAGAGCAAAAGCATGCAGTGCAGATAGTTGCTTTGCAGAGCAAGACAGTCAAAGTTGGTCGTTGAAAGAGAGCTGTCTTTCGTTATAGCTGTCATTGGCTTACAAAAGCCAAGGCAGCTCAACAGGACTTACCCTCCGCTTGAGTGCAGTCCCATATCTGGCAGGCCAGGCCAAGTGACAACAGGTAAGCCAGACGATTTGAGCATCAAGGAATGGTTCTAGACACGGAACTTGCCTTTTGACTAACAACAGGGAGAGCTCAGATCAAGGTGTATAAGCTGAGAACAACTTGCACAACCCGAATCTACGATGCAAATGCAAGAGAAAATTGCCAGAAGAGCATCGCGAGGCCAAAGTATTTCACTTGAGGGGCTCTTCAAGAAATCCAAGGGTCAATGACAGAAGGACCTAGCTGTTTGTAGCTCACACAAACGCACAAACCTCTCACCTTCATAAAATCGTAAACATGGAACTCCGACAGGTCATGCTTGACGTTGTACGCCTCAGCGGTGAATGCATTCAACGTCGACAGGAAGCTCCCAAGCACTGCCATCGCGCCACAGCCCACCGAGAGCAGTCAAAACCCCTGACAGATACTGGCCAGCTGGGCTTCGGGCACACCATCCATCGCGCTGGACTGGGCACTTGCACACAGGTAGGTACACAGCTCACGGCACGGTGACAGCGGAGGCCAGTCGTGCTGCCGCACCTTCGTCAACGTCCACGGCGACGTGCAGCTTCCGCGCGGCAGCCGGTTGGTGTCCCAGGCGGGACACCGCGGCGGACAGGAGCTCGCCGGTCGCGGCGGCCGCGGCATCGGCGGCCTCGCCGGCGCCGTGCGAGGGGGCGGACGCCGGCGTGTCG
>WELB01000202.1:126873-143689 GCA_009602725.1 Spirogloea muscicola
GACGCCGGCGTGTCGGGGCGGGCCGTGAAGGACGACGGCGCCGGCGCGGGGGGCGCCAGGCGCTCGGTGTCGGCGCGCCTCGCAATGGCGACGGCGGCGCAGAGAGGCTCGAGTCGTGGTGCTGGGACTGAGCCGACGACCCGGCCGCGGCGGCCGTCGCCGCTGCTGCGGCGAGCCGCGAATGCC
The DNA here is from genome assembly GCA_009602725.1 of Spirogloea muscicola. Taxonomy (NCBI): domain Eukaryota; kingdom Viridiplantae; phylum Streptophyta; class Zygnematophyceae; order Spirogloeales; family Spirogloeaceae; genus Spirogloea; species Spirogloea muscicola. The sequence goes on from WELB01000202.1 coordinate 127,060, forward strand.
GCGGCAGCGGGCCGCCGCCGCCGGCGCCGTCGCCGCCGCCGGCGTCGGGAGGGCGGGAGCGGCGGGAGTTGGTCAGCTGGGCCGCTTGGCGGCCAAGGTGACAGTGTGACGTTTAGTACCCACGGTTGAGCACATACAAATTCAAGTCTTTTGTAACCGAGGAGGCGGGCTGGCCCCCCCGTCTCGGAGCGACGCCGGGGTCGTTGTCAAGGCGCCTTCTCGACGGGGCCGGTGGCGGCAGTGGCCAGCAACGGGCGGGCGAGCGACGCCAGGCGGGCGGCCGCAGAGGCGGCTTCTGGCGGCCCGAGAAGAAATTCGTGTATTTGATACAAACGAAGGCCAAATGGCCAAGAGGAGAAGTGGCCCTCCCAATGGGGCAAAGGGCTGCGAAAAGCCAGCCCAAAAAGAATTGATATAGGTTCGGAGGGGCCTACATGCGTGTAGCAGCCACAACGAGAAGGCGCGGGGTGCGTGCGCATGGAATGAAAGGGAGGCTGATTCAGGCCATAACATCATTCTCCGTCATTTTGGCCCCCTCGAACCTATCTCGGGCTGGCTTTTCGGCCTTGGCTGTGGACGTACACGGGGCTCTCAGTTCCCAGTGGCTTGACCTGCTGGCCAGGCTTGCGCGGCGGGCTGTGTCCCGTGGGCGCGGCGAGCCGGCTGACTTCAACGCCGCTGGCTCCTGGGCCCAGGTCTACCGTATGAGACTGTCTGTATCCCTTCAGCGGTCCATGGCCCACGCTCTGCATCTGCGTGCTGGCCGTGCTCTCGTGCGGCCACTGGCTTTCGTCAGGGGGATAGTTTTCCGGCAGCTAGTCTGTCGGATCTGAGGCTCCTCACTCGTAACTACTGAGTGATCCATCCTCCCCCTGCTCTACCATAGCATCTTCAGACCCCTTTGTAGCTGCTCAATGCTTTTCTGCCCCTTCGAACCTTTGTCAATTCTTTTTTGGGCTGGCTTTTTGCAGCCCTTGCCCACATTGGGAGTGCCATTTCTTCTTCTTTTCGCAGCCCTTGCCCCCATTTGGAAGAAGTAGTTGGTTCTTCCCAATGGGGGCAAGGGCTGTGAAGAAGTGGCACTCCGACTTCGAAGGGGCCAAAAAAGCTGGGAGAGCAGAAGCTGGGAGAGCCACTTTCTTTTCCTCTGGCCCCTTCGGAACTTTGTTCTTTTCTTTCCTTGGGCTGGCCAAACAGGAGAACCTCATGTATTTGAAACAAACGAAGGCCAAATGGCCAAGTACAAAGGCAAGCACATCTGAAGACCTACATAAGCCTACAGCAGATTGACCCGCTCAGTAACCACGGTCAATACATAAAGGAAGAAAGTGCTCGCCCACAGAGAAGGGGGGGCTAGCACAAGGTCGCTAATCGATGCCTGAATACTAGATGGCAGATACGAAGCCCTTTCTGCCACCAACTAGAGCTCGCCCAGCTTTCTGGTGCAAAGCATTAGCGTGAGCACGCTGCAAACAGGCCGAAACTCGTCGTCGCAAGAACGACAGATATGCAGCTCGCAAGCCCATCTCAGCCGGGAACACATTTGCATGTCGTGTGTAGCCTAGCTATGTCTTGAAGGAGAGGAAGGAAACGAGGACTTCAGCAGCCAAAGATGTCGACTGCCGCTGGCAGGAGCTGATCACAGTGGGGGTAATCGGAGTAGTGCCAAACACAGCCACCGCCCTCAACTGGAAGTCTTTCTTCCAGGACCCTAGCATCGCTGATCTGCGGCTGCTCAGCAGGGGTTACTGAGTCAAATCGTAATTGCTTTGTGTCTTCTTGTGCTTGTTTTTCTTAGCGCTTCCCCTGGCTCCCTTCTCGTACTTTGTCCGTTCTATTTTGGGCTGGCTGTTCCAGCCCCTATCCTCGATGGGCGAGCTCTTTCTTCTTCTAGCACCGCGCGCCTTCTCTCTAGCACGCCTAAACGCTTGTCGGCCCCTCCGAACCCTTGTCAATTTCCTTTTGGGCTGGCTTATCACAGCTCTTGCCCCCATTTGGAGTGCCACTTCTCTAGCAGCCAAATTCTCTGATACCAGCAGTTGCTTCCTCCACGCGCCCGGCCCGCTGGCTCGCATCGCAAGGCGGGCACCGCGGCGCGGGCTCTCCGGCGGCGGCGGCGGCGGCGGGCGACTACTGCCACGGGAAGCGGAGTCACATCCGGCGCACGTCTGCGCTCTGCCGGCCGCACGCTGGTCGTCACGAAAGCCGGCTCAGTGGTCGCGATCGACAGGGAGGAGCGATCAGTCGAAGAGTCCGCTGCGCCCGCTGGGATGAGCTCCTCGGAGGAGGACCGGGGCCATCGCCGGCGCCGGCACCACTCCGCGCAAGATGACGGCCTCGTCAAGCGGCGGAGGGCGAAAGGAGGCGAGGACGCGGCTCCTGCGCAGGAAGAACAGTTGCCGCCACCCGCTGCCAGAAAGCGCAGAAGGGAGCGCGAGGAGACGAGCGATCGGTCGGGCAGCGACGGCAGCGGGAGCGGCGGCAGCAGCAGCAGTAGCGAGAGCTCCTCCGAAGGTGCCTGCCTCGTGTCGTGGCGCTGCCGCAAGCGTCTGCCACATCGACCCAGGCCTGTCAGTCCGCCAAGCCCAGAGGCCTCTAACCACTGCTGCAGCTGTTGCTTGCTGCCAATTCCATTCTATAGAAGCTTAGAGTAAGTAATTCTGATTGGTACACTCCATGGTCAGATTCAAATCCAGCCAGTACCTGTGCGTCTTGGCAGTTTCAATTGGACTACAGACTAGGTATGACTGGGTTGCCGTTCAATCCTGCTGCTGAGTTGAAGCTGCAAGATTAGTAAGAATGCTCACGTATAGACCTGTGCTGCTGCGGCGCTCTTGTGTCACAAAGATGAGAAGCGAAAGAAGCGGAAGAAGGATGAGAGACGACGAAGGAGGAGGGAAGAGAAGGAGGAGCGTAGAAGGAGGAGGAGTAGAAAGGAGGAGGACAGAAGCAGCGGAAAGAAGGCCAAGAAACCTGACAAGCACATGAAGAAGGATAAGGAAAAGCTACGTCTGCTTGGAGAGGCAAAAAAGTTTCTGCTAGGTAATGTTCTCAGTGGATTGCATAGCCTGTTGTGAAGCAGAAGGACTTATGCACAACACATCATAGGTGTATTGCTTCTTCCTTGATTCAGGCATTTCTTGCAGCTGTCATCAAGTTCAACAAGAGCTGCCATGTTGCTGCTGAGGTGCTCTAGATTTTTTGATGGAGAGGTCGTAGTGATGAAAACGGTTGTTCTTCCATGCACTTATGTAGTTCTCCTGCCTCTTCCTGCCTGCTCAGAGCATCAAGCTGAGCTTTCATCAAAGAGAGAACCTAGTCTCCCTTCTATGGATCCAACAAAGGTATGACTGTTGACCCCAGCTTTTAGTGGCGCCAAAATATGAAGGAGCCAATTGCAGTAATACATTAGCTGGTGATGGAGGTTGCCCTTCTTGTCTGCATTTGCAGATTGACAAAATAGCTGAGGACGACTACTTCCTCAAGAATGCCGAGTTCTCGACCTGGTTAAAAGAAGGTCGCGGTGTATACTTCTCAGACCTGTCCTCGGAGCAGACGCACGACCTTTTCCAAACTTTCACAACTCTCTGGAACTCTGGCCATCTGCCAGTGAAGTACTACGAAGGCATCGAGAAGGCACCACGTACAGCGCATGCTTGGGCTATCAGAGGCAGAGGAGACAATGGTGCACTTGGTAGGCTGATAATCACGGCTGAAGCTCTGCAATCGCTTTAGAACAGTCCTGGAAATCAAGGTTTGCCAATTGGGTCTTGCACTGACCTTGGAGTGGATACATCAACTTCTCTGCAGATGCTGCTGAGGAGGAAGACGGCAAGTTGGCCCAGAGGGCATTGGATAAACGGGAGATGAAGAAGGTGCAGAAGGAACACAATCTGGCCATGGATGAGCTTCTGCCCAAGGCGACAGGAAGGGAAGCCCTGCTTGAGAAGAAAGCCATCCGAAGGGAGCAGTCCCGTGCCAGAGATGTGAGCCCAGAGCTCATGCGTGAGAAAGATCTGCTTGGCGGCGGCGATGACTTCCAGGCCAGGTACACCTCCTCCTGGACGATTTTGACGTGCCATCTGTTTGTCAGCAAGCCAGCTTCTGATTTAGCAAGGTATGATTGTTATCTTGGTGGTCAGTTATCGAGAAGTCTGAAAGGATCTTTTACCTTGTAGACTGGCACGAGAGAGGGCATGGCGGGAGAAGAAGGCGTCACAGAAGGTGGAAGCTCTGCAGTCGAAGCAGGCAGATTTCCGAGACAAAGAGTCTGCCAAGATGGACATATTCAAGAGCATGGTGAATGCAGCCGGAGGAAGGATCGTGATACCAAAGCGAGCAAACCCTGGATGATAGCACAATTTGGGCATAGTTTGTGCAGATTGCAACTTATGTTGCAGGCTGAAAGCCATTTGTCCTTAGGTTGTGCGAGCAAGTGCAGCATGTGTGTCCCTGCAAGCCTTGCCTCGCTTACTCGTGTGACCTTCTGGGATCAAGGGTCATGGTGACATTTCTAGTAGGAGCTGCATAGGCTCTTGCCCAATCCTCCATGACTATTGTGTTCCTCTTGCTGCAAGTAATCTGCTAACCTCCATGCCCGTGGATGGTAGGATGTGCATTGCTATGAGAGGGAGGCGCAGCCCTTGTGCAGGTCAGAGGCAGGTGGCTGAGAAGCAGGGAGCTGCTGGGAGCTTCTGAAGGCTTCGCTGGGCCCAGATTCAAAGGATGTGTTACAAAGGTGCTCACAAAGGTGAGCACCTGTGCCACCGGGAGAAGAGCTGGGGCCAGGGTCTCTGTTGTTGAGTATGGTTGTTTGCTGAAACAGCAGTTCGGCTGAGGAATAATAGGACTCAGCCCAGTAGACCGTGAAAATGTTGCCTTAAAAACGGGGGTGACCCCGGGACATCAGACTCATTCTTGTTCTGAGGCAACTGCGCCTGCTTCCATGCCTTAGCTATGGTCGCCACTCATCCTGGGTGCGGGTTGAAGCTGTGCTACTCTCAACCATGAGCAAATCTGCGTCTGTATTCGTGGAAGGGGCGGATTTCTGGTACTTTGAAGAGCACTTCTTCGTAGAGGCGCAAATGCCCAGCCGGTCACGAAGTGGGCCGAGAAGTAGTGAACTATAGCCAGAGGTGCAACATCAACAGTTTTGGAGGAGCTTATTCCTCTTGGGCTGGCCTCTCTGGAAGATTAGCAGTCAGTCCAAGGGGGGAAGAAGGCGTGCGGTGCGCATGACATGGGAAGGAGGCAAATGCATGCCGGTACACTGTTTGTAAGAGGTAAGCTCATCCAAAGGTGGCGAGGGCTGTGACAATCAGCGCAAAATAAGTGGACAAGGTCCAAAGGGGCCGAAAAGTGCTGACACATTATTGTGCGAGTAACACAAAAGGGGTACTTTGGTGGCTCGCTATGCTGCCTTTGTCGGTGGGAAACAGCAGGCCGTGCAAGTCGGTGGAGTAGGTCGAGCCACCAAATCTCGAAACGCCCCGTGGACGTTAACTGCAAGCGCGACAAACTCGCCGCCAGCGGGGCGCTTACAGCACACCGACTCAAGTTGCTACTGGATGCTCAATACCCCTGGTGAGCAGCCGAGAGCTCCTCCTCTTGTACGAGCTTCGTTGCTTTGGAGTAAGGAGCGCAAGTACTTTGACCAAAGACCTTGTCCATTGTTCTCGGCTTGCCATGAATTCTGTGTACCGACGGCTGGTCTTTCTGACTTGCGGCTCCTGACTAGAGTTTATAAGTGATTACCCTACTGGGAAAATTTGAAGTGGGTCTCCCACTGGGGCCAAGGGCTGTGAGAAGCCAGCCTGAATAAAATTGACAAGGTTTGAAGGGGCCAAACTACGAAGGGGCCAAAAGCGCTAGCACAGAACTGGTGTATGATGAACCACTCAATAAGTACGAGTGAGGAGCCTCCAACCCGACAGACTAGCTGCCGGTAAACAATCCCACTGTCGAAAGCCTGAGGCTGCAGCGAGAGCACGGCCAGCACCCGATCCCCTCCCACCGCCGGGCGGCGACCCGAAGCGGCGGAACTCGGACGGCCGGACGAGACGGTTCGGTTGGGGGCGTGAACGTGGCGGCGCCGCACGGGCCGCGGGTGCCCGAAGCTTCCGGCCCGTCAGTCGAGCAGGCCGGTGACGTCGGCGGAGGGGGGGGGCGCCCTGGAGACAGCCCTCGCCCCCGCGTTGTTCCTTTCTCTTGGGCGGCGGGCCTCTCACTGTCAATGCCTTATAGCGGAAAAGAAGAAGGGCTAGCCCATTCTTCGTTTACCTTCTCTCGCCCATTGAGGATAGGGGCTGGAAAAGCCGTCTCCTCCACACTGAGAAAAGCCTTATTGTTCTGGTCCCGTTATTAGTCATCGGCGAGGCCACCGTAAGTCGGCGCCGCGGCGGTCGGGCGGCCAGTCTCTGCGACCAGCGGCAGGCGCGTCGGAGTCGGCGGCGGCGGCGGCGGCGGCGGCGTTTGCGGCGGCCGCGTTTGCGGCGGCCGGCGGGCAGGCCAGCGGCCAGCGGCAGGGCGAGGCGGGAAAGCGGCACTATTGCCGACTGCAGCCAAGCGCAGGGAGGCCCGGCGCCGTCGTGCCGAGTCGCCTCTGCCCGCTGGCGGAGGAGGAGGAGCGGCCATCGCAGTGGCGGCGCTTGCCGCTGGCGCACTTAGTGGGGCAGTCCACTCGCCGGCCTCCCTGCCATGTCTGGCAACCCATGTCAGGAAAGCCTGGAGGAGGAGGCTCATCGCCAGTAGAGAGTACCCGGGTTGTTGTCGCAAGCGATAGGCGCAGTTGGTTGCGGCTGCCGAGGCGAAGGCGAATCCTGTCCACGAACAAGTCCTTCTTGGAGCTCCCTCTGCGTCCACGCTCCAAGCCCGTAGCAGAGGACCAGGATGGGGAGGCCAGAGACTCAGTGGAAACGGAGAAGTCAAGGGCGAAGCAAGCCATGGCCTTCTTGGCGAGAGCTGTAAGGCAGGCCTGCAAGTTGCCAGGCTTGCTTACGCGTACGGCAGGCGAGCTGCTGCTCAGCCTCCTTGGATTTGCAGCCGCTGTTGTAGGTATTGTCGTGGCAGCCCTTGGCATCTGCTGTGTTGGGTTGATCCTCTCCATCTACATTCTCTTCCTAATGATCCTTCAGAAAGTAGGGCTTGCCCCTGCTAGGCTAGAGGAGAAGAAGAGGTCGTTGTGGAGTAAATTTCATTCCATTGTCGATTAGACCCTTTGTCGATGCGGTCCTCCAGAAGACATGACAAGATGCTTAGAGAGTAAGCTTAGGTAGCTGAGACACAGTGCATACCAAGGCATGCTGCTTCTTGTGTTCCCTTGCAGTTGCCCTTGTACAATAGTCGGGATTGAGAGAAACTTTTCATTACTCTAAGCTGTTACAAACGTCGACAGACTTTTACTACCTTCTTGAAATCCTGCAAAGTTGTTTTAGATTGGCAGTGTTAGTGTGGACAGCCATTGGTTGTCCATTGTTTCGGAGATTGTACGTGGGACACTTTATAGCAACTCTTGAGGCAACAAGCTGGTGCTAAGTGGCTTGCTTCTGAATGCATCTGCTTGCTGTACATTCATCCCATTTACCATTGCCGTTGGACATTGACAGTGGCCTATGTTGTGCTTGCTTGCTGGGCACCTTGGGCACAGTATCACAGTATCACCTTGTTTGAAACCAGTGATTTCATTTGCAACAAGTTGTTTCAAGTTGAATCTAACAGTGAGTGCGGGAAGAGCTTGCAGTGATATAGCATGTCTGACAGTAGCGCAAGTGTGATACACTTTGGACTTGGCGCTAACATTTGGTGCCATCCATTTTGAAAAGCTTTTGCTCAGTAAGTGTTGCTTGCTCCTTTGTGATTGGCCCCAAATTGTGCAATCTGTGATCGTCCTTGGGGCTTTTGGCAGCTCTTAGGGCAGACTTCCCTTACAGCACGCAAAGAGATTGCGTGCCTCTGAAGAAGCAAACGAAGTCGCTGAGCTGGGATGGGATTTCCGGCCCATTTTCCAGATACGGTAGTCTCCTCCTGCCCGAGGTCATCCCCACTGCCTGACAGCTCTGCATGTCACCGCGCCTCTGGCTCTGGCCAGGGGACCCACTTCCAGGAGCCCAGCATCTCTGATCTGCGGCTGCTTAGCAGGGGTTACTGAGTGTCTCGTAGCAGCTTTGTTTCTGTTACTTAGCGCTTCCCCTGGCCCCCTTCTCGTACTCTGTTCATTCTTTTTCGGGCTGGTTGTTCCAGCCCCTATTCTCAATGGGCGAGCACTTTCTTCTGCATGTGGACTGAGCACGCAACTGCTGCACAAGGAGCAGGTCTGAATAGAGCGTTCTTTCGTGAAGAGGCAGTGGCCGAGAGCTTCCAGCCCGGGAGGGAAGAGACAAGCGAGCAGCCCAAGCAGACGGGGGCCGATCAGAGCAAAAGGCCGTCAGAAAGTCCCGAGAAACATGAATCCATGGAAGGGATGTACAACTGTCCATGTGCTGGTCTTTGGACTCGGCCACTCAGGCCATCCACCACTCAAGACACACTTCATTGCCCTGCTCGCAGGCCGGGCTCCCCTCTGCCGCCGCCGCCGCCATTGCCGCTTCCGGCGCCGGCGCTGCGGCATCCGCCGTGCGAGCGCCCGCTGCGCGCCCGCTTTGCTCGGCCTGGCGGCGTCCGAGGCCCGAACTCGGGCCAGCCACGACCACGACGGCCCGCCGTCAGGGCTGCCACGCCTGGCCAAGGCCGGCGCCGGTCCTGGCGGCGATGGGGGCCGCCGGCAGCGCTCCGACGCCGTCGGAGCAGGCGGAGCCTGTGCGCGAGCCGCTGCTGGGGGCCGCCTCGGGGAGCCACGGAATCGAGAGGGCGAGGAAGGACGATGAACTCGCTGCTCCTGATCCCGAGAAGCAGGAGCGTCCTGGCGACTCCATCCAACGGGCCACGGTATGTTGTTCAGTCAGGTGTTCCAATCCCAAGCGAGATAACACGAGCCCTGAGAGCCGTTTGAGTGGACACAGAGTCTGTATGGCATTTACATTGCAGCATCATTGCAGCATTGCCTGCGTCACTGTGGCATTCAGAACTGTGGGAGTGCAGCACACATTGACGACGTCTAGGCGAAATGTGCCCTGTGCTGCTTCTGCATGGGCTATTATGAGATGACTGGTCTGACATGAGGACCCTCCCGCTCCTGGCGTCACTAGGGAGTAGGAGTGGAGAAGACATCAATTGGGAGCGTCGCATTTCTGATGCTTGTCTCCTTGACAATTGCCCTCGGCCCGTTTTCCTTTGGTTACTCGGTCAGCTCTCTGGTCCAGCATGTGATCCACAAAGCGTGCGTTGCACCTCTGGTGCAACTAAATTTCAGCACATACATAGACTATCAGTCGATGCAAGCTGAATGAGACCTAGAGTTGTGCTACGAGAAGAACTTGTGTTTCAAGAAAAGTGATGAAGCTTCTCTTGCTGTAGATTGTTGAGATTGCTGAGATCAGAGCAGGAACTCTGTCCATGGTGTGAGTCTCTGTGCTGTGGTGTTACTGATTAGGTACCCACTCTGTCTGAAATGTTGACCAGTTGGGCTACACTTCACCTGCTCTTCCGGAGATGACCGATGATCTAGGCCTCAGCACTGGGCAGGCGTCACTGTTTGCAGCCTTGGTTACAGCTGGTGCCATGCTGGGGGCACTGGCAAGTGGCAGCTTAGCTGACAGATTGGGACGCAAATTCTGCCTGGCTGCGGCAGCAGTGCCCAACATTGGAGGTTGGCTTATGATTGCTTTCACCAAGGTTGTTCTAAGCTCCCACTCCTGATCGAGAATCTAAAGTACTAGAGTGTGACTGGAGTCAGAGCCAGAGCTTCGCTGCAGTTCTTGATCCTGCAGCTTGTCTCCCCTTCCTCTGTACAGGCTGTAAGCTTGAGCCTGGTGCCAGTTAAATTCATATGGTGTGAAACGTGTAAATGTAGTAGCAGGCTGACAAGCTTCCTGTCCTTCTGCAGCACGTTCCACCACTGTATGTTGGACGCGTTCTTGTTGGTTTTGGGACTGGTGTATTCTCCTTTGGGGTAAGTCGCCCAGTATTAGCGCCGAGAATAACAGAGAAGCTGTTAGTCTCTGGTATGGGCAGGTACTTTAGGAATTTCATTGTAGCAAGCTAAACAAGCTTCTGCCGAGAATGGATGATGCTTTTGCTTCTGCACGGGCTCAGGCTGCCTGACTGAGTAGCAGAATACTCAACTGCTGGTGCTACAGTAACTTTTTTGCTCTTTTAACTGTCAAGACTTTGTACATGAGAACTAGCAGGTTGAACATTGTGCAAGTGCATGTTGTTCAGAAGTGCTCATTAGTTGCTGTTCTCTTGTGTAGGCACCCGTTTACATTGCAGAAGTTGCACCTGCAGAGTGGCGTGGCACTATGGGGACTGTCAATCAGCTTGCGATTACTTTGGGCATCATGGCTGTATATGCACTTGGAATTGCATTATCTTGGCGTGCGCTAGCCTCTGCAGGTTGTGCAATGGCCTACATTTGCTACTGATCTGAGATCTATAGCAAGTCATTTACACTCCTTTGTATACACTGGATTCCTTAGCTAAGACCATGCTCTGCATACACAATATGGCCCAACGGCTGGTCCTCCATAGATGCCAATATTTAAGAGGATTAGAGGTGCTTATGACACAAGTCAAGCTTTGTCTCACACGTCGGCACTCCATTGTTGCAATGCAGGTACCATTGCACTACTTCTACTTCTTCTCGGCCTCCTCATCATACCCGAGACACCAAGGTGGCTTGCACGCCATGGCACCAAGGAGCAGCTCATTGCCTCACTGCAGATCCTTCGTGGGAAGGGGCATAGCATACACGCTGAGCTTACCGAAATACAGGTCAATCACGCAGGTGTCCAATGCTCTTGACATGGACATGCTGTATTCATTAACCAAAGAACATGCTTCATCCAAAACACTTTCAAGCTGCACAATTGCCACTCAGTATCTTTGTGTCACTGAGGTAACCACAAATTCTAGCTTTTGCTCTCATACTATGGCTTAGTTGTTGCAGGACACTGTGGAAGCTTCCAAGGCGCAACCCAGAGCCAGGCTGACTGACCTCTTTTCACCATCTCTGCGCAAGCCACTGGTGGCTGGCATAGGTCTCATGGTGTTTCAGCAATTCAGCGGCATAAACTCAATCATCTTCTACGCAGGATCGATATTCAATGACTTCAATCCCGAACTTGCCAATCAGTTTGCATTCTACTTGACAGCATTGCAGGTATCTTATCCTTCGAAGTCTGAAGCTCCTTCGTTCATCTGAGTGTCTGTAAGCGTGCTGCCCAGCTTTTCTCAGCGACAAGGCTTCACGGGCTGACTGGTGGGGCGGTCTTTTCGGCAGGATGACTTTATGAAGTCGCTCCAGTGCAGGTGGTCTTGACGTGCGTGACTGCTGGCATCATGGACAGGATGCCACGGCGCACTCTTCTCATGGTAAAGCTCGTCACTTCGTGGCTGCTCATGCATGACTCATGGTCATGCCTGCACAAGACTTGCTGTACTTTCTGCTTTCGCAAGAGGCCTGTGCGATTTGCCTATCTATGTAGCAAAGTATGTGCTCTTGCTGTGTCTTGTTCTCTCTTCCGTCAACCGGCTCAGCTGACTATGGTGGGTTACTACACCGTGCTCCACATTAGGGAGAAGTCTGAGAATCTCTCTTGCTGTAATGACATGAGCCAGCTATCAGGAACAGGAATGGCTCTCAGCATGTTCGTCTTTGTTTATGCGCTACATTCACAACCTTCTCCACATGAGGGTCGCAAGCAAGCAGGAAATCAAATGCTCATGCTTGCCAGCCTTTTGGTTAGTAAGTCCTTTAGTATACATCATGAAGCTTGTTCATGACCCCTTAGCCTTTGTGATAAATTACTTTGACAGAAGAAGTCTCTTTTAACACGAGCTCATGGCTTGGTACGCCACATTATGGGCACATGTTCAATACGAGCAAATAGGCACTGGAGATCGGCCATTGTACTACCTGTGTGCTGTTGAATCAAGACTGATCTTTTTGTGACCGCTGCAGATGTACATATCATCATTTGCTTTGGGTCTGGGAGCAGTACCGTGGATTATTGTATCTGAAATATTTCCAGTGCGTGTCCGGGGACTGGCTGGCAGTCTGGCTGCCCTGTTCAATTGGTCCAGCGCATTTCTGGTTACACAGACCTTTGGTTGGCTGCGCAAACGCAGTGCTACAGGTTGTCATCTTGCTACTCAGCCACTCCTGCAACAGTAGCAGTTGAATGCGCAGACCATCTTGGTATCAGTTGTTGTTGAGAATGCCATTGCCTGCAACTCAGTGCTCAACTTTGCACTACTTTCTCAATAATTGTGCCACTCAAATGAAACATAGTGGTTGCGGAGCAATAACTGCTACTTGCACTTTGAGCTTGGGCACCAAGCATTGCACACCAACCTATAAGTTGGTCAAGGGCCAGCTTTGATTTCTGCTGCTGACACATTGCTTTTGATTGCTCAGGAACATTCTCCGGCTATGGCGTGCTGTGCTTGTTACTGGTGGCTTTTGTGGCACTCTTTGTGCCAGAAACACGTGGGCGCACCTTGGAAGAAATTGAGGCCTTGTTTGGCATCAAATAGTCCATACCCACATTTACAAAGAATGACCACACCATCCCGGGCAGCTTCTGTCTTGTCACACCCGTGGCATTCAGCCAGGAACTCACGCGCTAGGCAGTTCTGGCATGGTTGAGGTGCCAGAGTTGTAGTCCTGCAGCAAGCAAATCATGGGGAAGCAAACCCAATATCTGCAGTGAGCACACCATCTCAGATATCCAGGAATCAGCCGTGTCCACCACTACTTTGACCACCATTGGAGAGTCGACTCCCGCGGGTGCAAGCGCCTATCACTCTTTGACAATGTTTTAGAAGCAGCAGCTAGTGGAACTGGAGTGTCGACCGGTGGCCATGCCAGCCACGCTCATAGAACAAGCGCATGAGTGATGACAATTACCAGCCACGCCCAGGCAAGCTGTGCAGGTGGAGAGCTGCCCAGAATTGCAACTGGTGGGTGTGTTGTGGAGAGGAAAGCCAGGACAGCCAAGTCCAGCAGGTGAAGCGCGCCTTTTCAAACTTATTCAGACTCTCACTCAAGCTCAATGCAGTATCATGCTGACCCGCAGTAAGGGGCGTGCAAGTCACCACAGAGCAGAACTGTGAGGCGTGGGCCCTGTTCTTGATCAGCAACAGGTTGGCAGCCTGGCAATACAGCCGCGCTGTAGGCAGACTTACACTCGGCCAGGAGAGAGAGTTCCCATCATGGAAGCGCGAAACACTTGGCAGGACAAGGGCTACCTGCGGGTAGCGACTCAGTAAGCCCTAGTCAGCAGCCACTCGATGAGAATCATTCTCCAAAGCTCTTACAGTAAGGGCGATGGCCGGAAAGTAAAAGAATCTCTTGGCTGTGAAAGGCCAGCCCAGAAGGATGCGGCGGCGGTGGATGGCCAGCCGGAAAATAGGATGAGCATAGTGTGGAACGAGGGGGCCCCCGACGGCGCCCGGCGTGGGCCCCGCCGCGGCGGCTTCGGGCGCGGGGCCTCGCTCGCCTCTGCGCGCTCTAAGTCAGGCCTCCGGCTTTCGTGGCGGCGCTCCAGCTCCCCAAGTTAGCTTGTCAGATTTGTTTGTGCTCACCCGTGGGTACTAATGTCATCTTAGGTACCTTAGATTAGGTCTCCGTATTATGTAGCATTGTTTAGTCTGCACTCGACTCTGCCTGAACAATGTATTGGCTTGAATTGGCCTCCCTTTCAATTCATGCGCCCCGCGCGCCTTCTCTCTCTGCATGAACAGTGGATTGGCTAAATTTGGCCGATTCTCTCATTCCATGCGCACCGCGTGCCACCTCCCCCCATCATGTCGCAGCGGCGGGCCCGCAGGAGTGGGAGGCAGCAGCAGTGGAAGGAGGTATAGCGGGTGGGGAAAGGACGGCCTGACGTGCCACAGAGCTAGGGGTGCCGTGCTGACAGGGGCCGTGTCGACTCGTGGGCTGGCTTTGCCAGCCCCTCTTCTCTATGGACGAGCAATTCTCTCCACTCGACCTGCACCGCTTCTGGAGCTGCTCGAGGAGTGGGAGGCAGCAGCAGTGGCTAGAGCGATGGCGGGTGGGGGAGAGGGGTGCCGGAGGTGCCACAGAGGGGGGGGAGCCGTGCTGACAGGAGCCATGTCGACTCGAACTGCACCGCTTCTGGAGCTGCTAGGGGACCCAGAGCTCCATAGCCCGCCCCCGTAAGAAGCGGAGTAGGTGCGCTGAGCGCATGATATGGAAGAAAGGAGGCCAGGGCAAGCCGGTACATTGCTCACGCACAGGAACGCAAGGGCCAGAGAGTTGCAGTTGGGCGAAAGAAAAGCGCCCCCCTTCCGCCACCACCAAGCTTCTAGTCCAAGTATATGTACATATTATCCACTGCTCACAGGCGCCCTGAGTCCAGTGTGGTCGTCATAGAGTCCAATACAGCACATGGAAAGTGGCCCCCTCCAACCACAAAATGTAACGTCCAAGAGACCTGCTAGTTGCTCGTGTAGTGGGAACCTCTATATAAGCACACAGCCACCATGCCTGTGCACAACGCCGTGCTCAAGACCCTGCAGACGTCATACCTAATCACAATGCCCATGCTTTACTATCAGCAGCCGCTTTCTTTTATGCTTGTACACATCCGCGTGCCTACAGCCCAGCCGATTTAGAAGGTCTCCGTGTACGGCCGGAGGTCAAGCTCTTGAGTCCAGGCGGATCTGTGCTGCTGATGCAACTGCCAATAGGCCTCAGCAACTGCGTCAGGGCTCAATAGTTTCTCCTCGTCAAAGTTGGCAAGGTATTCCTTGGCCCTGCAAGGGCCAGTGAGAATGCCGCAAGTGAGAATGCCGCGAATGCCACTACGATCATAGGGCGCATATACACAAGCGCGCAATACAGAGTGAGGCTTGATGCAGGCCGCATCACACATGAGGCGTGCTCGTCTCATCGAGCCAAAGGCCCATGCAATTAGCCTCAGCAGATAGTGTGCGAAAAGGTACTGAAGACAGCAAGCTTGAAGCAATCTAACATAGAAAGTGTGTACTTGTATCACAAGAGAACTCAGAGGAGATGGCCACCCACAACATAGAGAGCGTCAAGGTGATTCAGTCATACCTTGGCGTATTTATGGAGCCATCAATGATGACATGGCTGACGTGAATGCCCTGCGGCTGGTATTCTCTTGCCAGGCTTTGCGCCAGCCCCCTTAAGGCAAACTTTCCACAGGCTACACTAAGAAGCCAACAATTTTGTCAGTAAGGATGACAGGGCTATTTCCAGCAAAAAGGCATTATAAATGCAGATGGACAAATCTCAATATCAGTCCCCAAGAAAAGCTTCAACATTAAATCAAATACGTGATCCTTTGGAAGAGCAAGGCAGTACAAGTCCTCGTACCGAGCTCGCTAAGGCCAGCCCCTCCTCGCAGCGAGCCTGTGGCACCTGTGAAGATAATGGTGCCCTTCTTAGCTGCCTCCATCACGGGCAATACCTGCTTTTTAAGAGAGCAGCAAAAGACTACTTTGTTAAGGTAGGCAGCTCATCTCTGTATCAAATTTAATTGCAATGATACCTGAACAATATGCAGATGCTCAACATCACCTCCAGCTGTGACAGTACGTAAATGCAACTGCCCTGTTTCATATATCTACCATCTTGACACAACTGTCTAAATGTCTTGTGGTTGTGTGAAGGAGCAATGAGGACATATAGCTGTGTAGGCAATAGCTGGCCCACAGATAGCTGGCAGCAGGACATCAGAGCAGCTGGAATCACGTACCTCTTGCGCACAACAGAATGCACCCAAGCATAGTGCTTTGAGAGCACTCTCAAAGCGCTCTACAGGGATGTCAGTAAACTTCGGTTTTGGCTGAGGGAATGGTGCATTTGCATTGTACACCTGCAAGGCTGTTGCACGTCAGACCTGAGCTCTCGCAAGCTTGCTCTCACTTAGCCGAACGAAAGCGGGACATTTGAGCCGAAGACGTCCAATCCACACAAGCTTACAGCTGGACGTATTGCCTAATCTTTGATTGTCTGTTTAGCTGAGCAGCTTCCAGGACTACAGACATGCAAAGGATTGGTCGAAGAACGCGCACGCTCGAAGAACGCGCGCTCGCGCTGTGAAGCGGGTGCCCACCAGAACTTGGACAGAGCCCAGGCTGCGCACGGCTTCAAACGCCTGCTTCACAGCGGCCGGGTTGGTGGCGTCGATCTCAATGGCGTACGCTTGCCCCTGCACCTCGCTGATCACCTGCTCCGCCAGCTTCTGGAGCTTGTCTGTCCGAAAGGCAAGGAGCCGAGGAGCGGATGAGATTCCGAGCGCGCCACAATTGTAGTGCAAGCGTGAGCAAAGATAAGGCTTCCGATTGTAATCCAGCATTCAGAAGCATCGTTGAGAACGAGGCGACGGTGGCGCCTTGCCTTGGCTGCGAGAGAGGAGCGCCACCTGGAAGCCGCCGCGCGCGAAGCGCTTGGCGACGGCGAAGCCCAGGCCGGGGCCTGCGCCGACCACGACCGCCACAGGCGGCGACTGGCCGCCGCCGGCCGAGGCGGCCATGGCGGCGG
>WELB01000202.1:165552-179603 GCA_009602725.1 Spirogloea muscicola
TGGCGGCGCCTGCTGGCGGGCGGCGCTGGCGGAGCTGGCAGCGTCGTGCCGCGCGGTGCTGGCGGACGAGGCCCTCAAGTCGCGCCTGGCGCTGCAGCTCGCCAACTGCTTCCTGGCGGCGTCGGGGCGGCGCCGCCACGCCTGCCGCCCCGGCGTGCCCGTCAAGCAGTGCGTGGCGCAGCTGGACGACCACGGCCACGCCATCTTCCTGGCCTTCTTCATCGACGCCGCCAGCATGTGCCACCACCTCCAGTGCGCGCGCCTCCCCAGCCGCGGCCTCCGCCCTCTCTCCTGCCATCGCGTCGACGACATCCAGCAACCTGGACCGCTAGCTCTGATTGAGCTACCATTGTCTGGTCCTTGGTGCGGCAGCACGCTCACTACTGATGTGTCCAGCTCTCGGTTGTGCGGCCCACGGTGGCAGGAGCGAGATCTTCAAGGAGGAGACGGAGCAGGCGGTGAACGGCCTGAAGAGCGCCGCGCACGTCCTGGGCAGCGAGCTCGCCCATCTCGCCGACCAGTCGCAGCTGGTGCACGAGACAGTGGGCCAGTCCCTGCGCTCGCAGCAGCTGCTGCAGCAGCAGCAGCGCGAGCTCCAGGACAGCCTGGACGTCGGCTTTGCGGACGTCCAGCACGCCTCTGCGGCGGCGCTGGCTGAGCTCGACAGCATCGCCCTGCAGCAAGAGCGGCTCGATGCCGGCCTGCAGAAGCTGGCCGACGACACGGGGTCGTCGCTGGCCAGCGCCGCCGAGCTGGCCCGGCAGCATCACGGCGAGCTCCTGAGCTGGCACGCCACCGTTGACCAGGCCCAGAAGCTTCTCGCGGAAGGCTCAGCTGCCATGCTCCATGCTCAGGTACATCCCAAGCCCCCGTACCAGACTGTCACAACTTTTAAGACACGGGACTTGATTAAGTACAAGAGAGTTGTGCACTGACTTTGAAGTCATATTCGCTTACGCACCAAGGCATCGAGGTCAGTCTGTGCTTAGCCCCTGCAGTCTGCTGTCATGCTTAATACTTTGCTGCCTAGTGACACACTTGACTGTCCTGCTTGGGGTATCAGGACGACTTCGTGGACAAGCAGGCGACGCTCTTTATGGCCCTGGACCGTCTCTTCTCCTTACACCGTGCACTGCTATCAGAGTCGCACATTCTCTGGAGCCTGATACTATATCCTGCGGCTGCCTGTGTCATCTACTTGCTCTCCTCATCAAGGTCCACACACAGAGCTCGCTTCCCGCTGCTCTCATGTACGTATTCGTCCAGGACCCGAGTCTGTCAAAAGGTAATGGATATAATGTGTGACCAATGTGAGTTACATACGTCAATCTTCGTGAGGCTTGCTCATAAGGTGGACGTCCCTTTGGGCTAGGCCTGTTTCAGTTGGTTTCAGAAGGCTTGCCCACCAGAAGGACCTCCATTGAACCTGGGCCTACGTCCGCTGCAGGTCATGCTGGCAGCCAAAGTTCTGCGGTTGTTAAAGCCTGCTTGTAAACATGTGCGCAGTGCTCCTGGGTAGTTGTGCCACAGAGTGGTGGCTATTGACGAGGTGCAGCACCGGCTGTCAGCTATGGGGCATCTCTGTCACTCATGCCTGCATCTTCCAACTCCGGACATTGGTGCTACTTTTTGCGGCATCCTACCTACTTGTGTGCTTCGTGTCATTCAGGTGCCTTGTCTGACCAGCGTAGATAGCACTCCAACTCCCATGCTTACAAGCACAAACTTCGCACCTCCTCGTCACTCCTCATCCAGTGCATGTGTCCTTCCCTGGAAGTCCACCATGACACTGTTGTTGATCTTCTGTGGGCATGTTCATTCTGGCAGGGACTATGCAAGCCTGAGCTATAAGATGCTCAAAGAGCAGCAGAAGGTCCTTGTGAAGCTGACACAGCAACTGGATGCCACGGGGATGTACGTGCCAGGCACACCCTTGGCTGGTAATGTCATGGGTGCGAGCAGCACGCCTGCTGAGCAGACCCTGATATCAGGGACCCAATTGAAGAAGCGCAAGCGCCAACTCTGGCGGGCTTCATCAAGTCCCCTGTCTTTTCCTTGTGAACTGGAAGGTGCAGCGCCTACTCTTTGAGTCACTGTCACAAACTTGGTGTCTGGTGCTCTGGTGACCAACAATAAACATGCAGGATGCACTGACAACAATCATCGCATTGCAGCAGAGTTGCGGACAGTGCAGGGAGAAAATTGCAGCAGTGGAGAGACTGGCAGGCGATTATGGTGGTCGTATGTGGAAGCTAGTCAGCAGTCTGTGGACTGTGAAGAAGATGCAGACTATGTTCCACCTAGCTGGTGGAGGAGTTGTGTCGCAAGCTCCTATACTCTCAGACCCAGGGCTCGGTTACGTCCACGACCCATGGC
The DNA here is from genome assembly GCA_009602725.1 of Spirogloea muscicola. Lineage (NCBI taxonomy): Eukaryota > Viridiplantae > Streptophyta > Zygnematophyceae > Spirogloeales > Spirogloeaceae > Spirogloea > Spirogloea muscicola. Next base: position 167,929 of record WELB01000202.1, read on the forward strand.
TGCCAGCGCAGCCATGCTTGCGTGGGAGACTGTTGAAAATTTCATGCAGCTGGTGCATGTCAATGTGAGTATCGTGATCCTTTGAGCTTGGTGTTTGAAGAGCACCTGACGCAGCTATTTCTGCAGCAACTCAATGAAGTAGCCCGTCAGTCTGCAAATTCGGTGTTAAAAATCGATGCTGCTGCCTGATGAGCTACTTCCATATGTTGGTGTGCAGCAAGTACAAGACCCTTAGTGTCGAGGAAGCTGGCCATCAATAGCAGGATCTTTGTACCAATGTTTGACCCTTTGCTACCACAGGTTGTGGTTAGCTTTCAATTGACCAATTCTGCAACATGTGACTTGAAAAATGGCAGAAGGATGATGGAGTTCTATACTCGTGTGTAGAGGTTTACATACGCCCATTCTTCTTCCTTGACCAGTGCAACATGCCTTTAGTTTTATTGGAGGTAATATGCCCTGGTACCACCTGGCCTGGTCACCGCAGCGTTCATTACAAGAATGGCAGGAGGCCCTCAACTACAGAGCGCACAAGGGTATTGCTCCTGGAGTTCCAGTCTGTTGCACTAGCTGGCCCATCATGCAGCAGACGCTGTGGCGCGAAGCGTGAAGGCGCCCGTCGCCTCGTAGGACGGCACCAGCACGATGATGATGCGGGAAGGGTCGAGCTGCGGCTCGGCATTGGTCAGGCCGCTTCTGCTGTCGCTAGCGATGGATGCCGCACGAGCAACGGCACCAGTTCAGAAGAATTGCGACGCTTGCCTGCAACCGCAACGGCAGCTAATAGATGCGAAGCATGGCGTGGGTAGGAGCACTCATCCGGGCCGAGCCGACATTGCTTGGCTTCTGAAGGTCCAGCTCCTTTGCAGTAAGCTACCAACTTCGTAATTGTACAGCTTACTGAAGCTAAGGGCAAGCGACACAGGACCGAACTCGAGTTGTTCTCACATGGTCAGGGCTGGCATTTTGATTCACAATTATTATCAAGACCACAACTTTTGATCTCAAGCTACTATGTATAGCCATGACCAGTGTAAGGATTACTTCAGGAGGTTGGGAATCGGAATAACACAGATTGATACGGCATAAGAATAGTGCCATTGGAGGTTCGATGTGGAGCAAAGCCTCCAGACCGATGTAGCATGCAACTTGCTAGGCATCATAGCACGGCCTTGGCAGCGAGTGTTGATCCTGCAATGGCTGGACCAAAGTAGTTCTATACTCTGTGGTCACCAAAGCCTTGTGGCCTGTCGCATGTTCTGCTTCTGCCTGCTCACGCCTCTACATTTCCACAGTAGTTTCCAAGGGCTTGCGACCCAGTCAGGCCTACTGGTCGCCAGATGCCTTTTACTACCTTGTGCAGAGGTGCAGGGAAGCTGAGGGGATCTTGAGTACTCATGTTTGACAGTCGAAATCCAGCGATGGCGTCATCAGTGATGCTTGTGGGCCGGGACGAAGCGCAACCCACAGTACTTGCACACAGCTGGTTCTGGGTTGTCCAGGCTGACGAACTCCACAGGGTGGCCCAGAGCAGGATCCTTGCCTGCACGCGTAACCACCCGTGGAGATCGGTGACAAGATAGTCAGGCTATCTAGGAGCTCAGAGCCTGAGGGCCACAAGAGGTGTGAGCTGCCGAGGTATGGCAAGGGATGCTCTTGCCGCCATGCATTGTTGCATAGGCTTCCGACTGGCTTGGGACGAAGCGACCAAGCACAATAAGCTCGTGGCAGTGTGGTGCAAGTGCTAAGACGAGCATTCAGTCACAGCTGGAGCCAGGCACGATAGGACAGCCTGACGTACGTGGGGTGTCGGAGAGCATTGGGGACATGGTTGGACATCAGTCAAGGGTAGCAGCAGCCGTCCAGGCAGGAGGCTAGGGGGTCTCACCTCCATCACAGGTGGCGACGCGGCCTTCGACCTCGATGGGCGGAACTTGGGCAATGAGCTCCATGGGCGAGGGCAGGTTCAAGGACTGACAGCGAGTGGGGCAAAGTGGCACAGGCATCTCAGCAAGAGCGCAGGTGTTGGGCCCTCATCGGAAGCCCGCAGCAGGTCCAGTCAAGAAGGGTCGAGGCCCAATGCGGGGCAGCGCTCGGCGGGGGACGAGCGCGGCCTCTCCGACAGGGCTTGGCCCCGGCAGGCGCAGTGGAGGAGAGAGCGCGCACCTTTACCGAGTACCTTTACTGGGCGCAGATGGCAAGGAGAGGGCGCACCTGCATCCACTTGGCGGTGTGGTCGACGCCCCCGGACACGGCTCGGGCGCCGCCGCCGGCACGCGCGGCCGGCGGCGGCGCGCNCGGACAGCCCCGGCGCCGCGCGCCGCGGCGGCGCGGAACATGGCCTCGGCGCGGCACCCGCCACGCTCGATGGTGCTCGGCGAAGAGATGGCGGCTGCTGGTACCAAAAGAGCGGCTTGTCAGCGCTTTCTTCTATTAGCGCTTGGGCTTCGGTCGGGCCTGGCCATGCTCGAGACGGACGGGTGCCGTCGGGCCCGAGCTGCTGGCCTCTCTCTTCGCCCTTTCGCTTCGCTTTCTCGTCTCGCTTTCTCGTTTCGCTCAGTCTCGAGTCTCTCGCTCACTTTGCCGCAAGCTCTGGCTCTGCATCAGCGTGCTGGACGCGCTGTAAGTCAGGCCATCGGCCTTCTTGCGGCGCCTCCGGCTCCCCAAGTAAGCCTGTCGCATTCATATGTGCTCACCCGGGGGTACCGACGTCACACTGTTACCTTAGCCACCTTAGCATAGGGCTTCGTGCCATGTAGGCCCACTTTCTGCACTAGCTTTTGCCTGAACAATGTGTTTGCTTGATTTGGCGCCCTTTCATTTCATGCGATCCACGCGCCTTGTCTCTCTCTTTCTCTCTCTTCCCGACAGACAGTGTATTGGCTTGCTCTGAATGAGCTCTTTCTTTCTAGCCCCCCTCTCATCCCATGCGCATCGCATACCTTCTCTCCTCTCACTTCTCTTCCTTACACATTGTACTGGCTTGCTCTGGCCTCCCTCTCGATTCATGCGCACTTTTGTCGACAGTGACCTTCATCGGGTCTCAGCAGCCGCTCGTCACGCCTCACAGCCCTCACCGCGCCAGGGCTTGCGAGGACGACGAGATAAACACCAGGGCCACGGGCAATGCCGTCAAGGACCAGCTGCTGCCGGCAGCCGCCTGCTTGTACGAGGGAGCTCTTCCTAGAGGGAGCAACGGATGTGGGAGGCCAGCCCAGAAGATAGAAAGTGAGCTCTTCCAGAAAAAACAGCGTTTTCAAAGGAGCTCTTCCTGAAGAGTGGACAAGGGTCACTCATACCAAAAGGCTTCCCGTGGTAATCCCTGCAGCCTCCTTGTATTGAACTGCTCTCCAATGTAATTGAGAGGCCAGCCCAAAAGGAATGAACTGTCTGACGGCCTCGTCACGCCAGGCGCTCTTCGTTCCCTGGCCGGGCGCCAGGCAAGAAGCAGCTCTTCCAAAGGGGGCGAGGGCTGTAAGGGCCAGCCCACAAAAGAATGACAAAGGGTCGCCCCTGAATCCGCGGCTGCGCCTGGCAGAACAAGGGCGCACCGATGTCCAATGCCTGTTCCGACTCAGGCACAGGGTACTGCTTGGCTGTGGGTGACAGCTCAACAGAGAGTGTACAGGCCCAGGTATGGGGCCTCCTGGCTGGGACCGGACGGAAGTGCAATAATAGTTCTGGAAGCAGTGGCGAGGAGCAGTCTTGGCAGGTCCCGCCAATTATGTCATGTCATTGTCTAATCAGGCCCCTATTCAGGACCATGTTCATCAGCCTGCTGAGCAGCGAATGTCACACACATCTCACAATACGTTGCGCGGGGGCCTAAGCTCGTGCGGAACACCAACCGCTAGGTCAGGCCTCTCCTTTACGCGCAAGGTTGCCGCGTCCGCAATGTGCGTCCGAGTTGGTGTTTCCATCCGGTAGCTGGGATCCGCCCGCTCATATGACACCTCCCCAAAGTTCTCGCAAGACATGGTGGCTCCATAGCACCACTCTCCTCTTCTATGGTCTCGGCGTGCTGTCAAGGAGCCATGGACTCACAAGCTCAGGCCGCCAGGCACAAGTGAGCACTTGAGATTGGCCAATGAGCACTTAAGGACTCGCCAGCTGCCAGGAATCAGGGTCAAGTGTGGCAGCAGACGACAAGCATTTCTGACAGAGGCCGAAAAGGAGAGCACAGAATCAGTACAGAACGATGCTTTTGGAACAGGAAGAGCAAGACATAGACTACCTGCCAGCGCTAGCGTGAAGGAGGGCTGCCACCATGACTTCAGCGCTAGCACTGCTCCCGAGCTCCTGGTGCCCACTTTGCCCTGATAACAACAGGCCAGTCAATGCCTGATGAGCATCCACTCTGTGATGTGCTGCAAACAGACTGGAGCTTACAAGATCGTCAGCACTATCAACCAAAGGACTGGGTATAAGTGTATATTACTTTGACCAAAGTGCCCTTGTTGGCTTGCCAGGATGCTGCCAGCTGTACTCCCGGTTGTGTGGTACACCCTAATGGCAAGACAGAAGGCGTGTCTGTCTCTAGGTCATGCGATATCTCCAAGCCCACGTCAAGATAATTGGTTATGCCAACGACACCTTCAACCTCAAATGGATTATGAACCTGTCAGCAAATCAGAAGTGCTTATGTCAATGATTGGCCAGGCACACAACGTCGACATTATGTCTACAACATGAAGCGAGAGTCAATGCGTGAAGCGGTAGCTGCACAAATGAGTATACCTGACGTTGGACAATAAGGTGATGAAAGTAAGATGCCACAAGCTGCAGCAGAATCACACATGAGGACATACTCAGAGCACCGTGAGTTCCTCACTAGAGTAGCCCGCCGACCAAAACTTACTGGTTCAAGAAATGCCAGCTTTCTTGCCATACCCAATCATCTAGTCATTGAACAACCAGCACATAAGATCATCTAAGACGACACTCGTGGGACCTTGACTACCCTTCATGCTACATGTCCAGAAATGCCAGCCAGAAGAACAGCTGGAAGTAAAGCCAACTCAAAGTACTGACGCTCAGGATCGATATCACACAGTATACTGGAAGGCTTGAAGTTGTAAGTGTGACCTACCGTGGCCCCACGCTGAAGCTCAAAACTAAACTCAAAACCAGGTGTGAGGACCATGCGATTAGGGGTTCCGTAGCTAATAGCAAAACTCCAGTGCCTAGGATCTCTGATGTTGAGCATGTCACCTGCAATGAGGAACAAAGCTGTAAGTCTATGCTATATATACAAATCATTGACCTCAGTGCTCTGCACCCGTGCGAGTCAGTGAAGGAAATCTCATTGATTATATGGAAAATGATCTCTGCTCAGCAAGCCACGTTGGTTGTATATCATACCAATGGGGTGGAATTGGGCTCCAGCTGTCACACGATCGTATCTTGACACCAGCCATGCCTTGCTTGGCATTGTCTCCACTAACATATTGATGTAGGAGATGCAAACAGATCATGAAAGGAAAGTGTCGGTGGCAGCTAGATGATGCTGGACATCTACAAGGACAGTCTCTGCAGGCACTGCCCCTGCAGTGTCTAAAACATGCAACATGGCCCAGACATCCACATGTCCTGTTACAATGGAAGCTTTTGAGATATATCAAGTACCTCCGTAGGGGCTGATAGATCCGCCGATTGACACCTGGCTTGTCCCATACCTAAGGCCTACAGCTCCAGTGGAGTCCAAGGGGTTGCAAACTTGGTCACTGAGCAGCACAAGTAAGGGCTCACAATTGGGTTTCAGAGATTGTTTCACATGCCACCAAACTCGGAGGACAACGAAGTCATGAATGCACGAAGGCATGACTTACCAAGAGGATGCAATCAGTACCTTGACTTTGCCAGCAATGGAAGGATGGCAAAACTTCCAAGACCAAGCTTGTCATTGAAGGAACACAACTGAACTTGAACGTGCCTGGTGCAGATTCGGACCCGACAAGACATTACGGTGAGTGAACGTGCATCAGGCTGCTCTTACAGGATGTAGGACTGGTCACTTTCATCTGATGTTACTAACAGAGGTATTGGAGGTTACTTGTGTCAAGTAGTTTAGCACGACGGAATTGCTTCCAAAGCTCTGCATGCCTCTGCAGCCTACCTTGTACTAAGTATAGGTCAGGTAACGCACTTCTTTGGATCCGAAGAGATGCTCAGCTCGCCAAAGGTGTCATAGTCATACTCATTCCTGTCCAGATATGCAATACAGCTGCGACGGTCGTTACTATTCTCTGCGTTCTGGATGAAGGATGCATGTCAAGGTATTGGACAAAGTTACACTGGAAAATACCACACTCTCAGATTATGGCATACATTGTATATGCTTAGAGAAATGATGCTCGTTGAAGCATGTAGCCAAAAATTTGTTGGGAGAGTACCGTTGCCATCGGAAGGTAGCATCACCTTCAATTTCTTCCACTGCTTGTCCCTTCATGCTGTATGGCACTTGTACCTGCACCAGTGGAAGCTACTTGATGCTTAGAAGCGAAAGTCTGACACAATTTATAGATGTGATTTTATGTCAAGTAAGCAACTCACTTGACCACTTTGCACATGCATTCGAAGCTGCTGTCAGTATTTGATGTGCCAGGCAGCTGAAGAGCAACCACAACATGCTGCAGTGCTGGACTAAGGCCAGAGTTAAGGTTGAGGTCTGGATTTAAGGTTGAGAAATGAAGCCCTCAAACTGCAAAGATGGAAGTCAGCGAAGGCAGGGTCAGAGCGCACCTCTGCTGTCATGTCCACTTGAGGATCATCGGGGGGCTGAAGCACAAGCCTGCCCACAAATGGTGCAGTGTCGGCGAAGTACATCTCCAGCAGCCGATGCCTGACCAGCTTGCTGAATTGCACGTCATACGCCGACTCCAACATCCTGGCCGTTTGCTACGAGCTCAAGCGTCAGCAAGTTCCTGCAGCTCAGCCAGACGTGCATGCTGTCGTCTCTGCAGCCGCTTTTCTCAGCGCGATATGAGGCAATATTGGAGCTGCCGAGTAAAGGCCTTGCTCTTGGATGGCGTTGACACTGTAAGCAGGCTATCGAGTTGGACGTACCGCGTCCGCATGTACAGGTTCCGGTCGAAGAGTGGGGGAACGAGGACGACTTTTGGCGGCGGCTCCTTGCCCTGGAGCGTCGACAGAAGGACGCCCATGGCAGCCGCTTCAGGGGCGCCGCCGCCAGCGAGAGTGCTGAGGAGCGGCGAGCACGGCGGCGGCTGCCCCTCGGCGGCGGGGCAGCCCGGCCAGGCCGCCGCGGCGGCGGCAGCTCCACTTGGGTCGCGCCCTTGCAGCAGCCTCTGGCTTGCGCAGCGGGGTTGCTCTTCCTCCCCTCAGCTCATCTGACTTCCTACTGCTGACACGGGGGTATTGAGGGCGCCCTGTCTGCCTAGCCTTTGGCTCCGTCATGAACACCTGTATGCATCTGGCTGGCATTTCACAGCCGATTCTTTCATATCAGCAGCCGCTTTCTTTTACTTGGGCGCAGCGGCTCAATCCCAGTCGATCGACGTCAGGGGTGATACTCGACGTCAAAGCCCGTCGACTGTCCGTTGCGACCTTCTACTGTAGATGGTCAGCTGCGTTGCTCATGAACGTCGGTCGCTTGGTGGTATTCCGGCGTCAACACTGCTTGCTAGCAGACGGGCTCGTTCTCCCGGCCCTGGCCCCCAGCACCGCCGCGCGCGGGCCAGCAGGCGGCTGCCCCTGCCGCGCGTCGCCATCGCCCGCCGCACCTCCCGAGGGCCTCGGCGCCTCGTCACACCCGCCTCCGCTGGCTTCCCCGGCATAGCGCCCCTTGCACCGTCGGCACGCCGCAGCCGCAGCCATGACAGAGGCGGCGATCCGCGCCCGCAAGGGCATGAAGACGGTGAAGGAGATGCCGCTGCTGCAGGACGGCCCGCCGCCTGGCGGCTTTCCCGGTAGGGCCTCACTCCCCGACCCCCAGACTTGGCTGTGCACTTTCTCCTAGCCTGCTGAGTGTCCTGGCGGGCAGCTGCCACCTCTTGGTACTGGGGGCTGCTCGCCCTTGCCCAGGTTGGGACGTGCCTGACGGCCGCCATCCCTCTGTGCCCTGCCACAGCTGTGCGCTATGCTCGGAACATCCCCAACACAGGGCCCAGCGGCACTGCGCTCGTCATTGGCGCGACCTTGTTGATCTCATGGGGCTTTTACCGCGTCGGGCAAGGCAACATCTATCGAAGGTGCGCGCTCGTCACAATGGCTTGGCAGTATTTCCACGGTTGTCAGAGGCAATGTGTGCTTGATCTTCCAAAGGCAGCTACTTTTACAGGTGCCACACGCCTTGACGAGATAATTTGTGCTGTGATTGCGGACTCCAATCGTTTTTAACCTTGAAGCCCGGAGAAGCTCCAAACAGGTTAGGCGGGGGGAGCTCACAGAGTTTGCATCGAGCCTCACTTTGACAAACTAGTATTTGGTATTTCCAGGGGTTTGAATAAGGAGAAAATGGACGCAAGGAAAGCAATACTGCCAGTGATTCAAGCTGAGGAAGATGCTAGGTGCACAGCCACTCTACCCACAGGCACCTCTGCACTATGCGTTGACCATGACCATGGCTAGGGCATCAGAATGGCTGACAAGACCATCGTCTTGAAGGACAGCTTGATTGTCGTCGCTTGATGCTCTCATTAAGCATACTGCCAAGCCAACAATCTAACGTCCACCTATTCCGCAGATTGTCCCTTGCAATCTCATTGGTCCATGTCAACTTCAAATAGGACACAGCAAGCTGTATCTTTGAAACGCTTCCTGCTTTATGCACCCTGACAATCTGAAGAGGCCCTGCTGCAGGTATCTGAAAGAGCGGCAGCACTTTCTGGATGAGGAGACCAAAATAATGAGCAAAGTTCCTGGCTGGAAGGCAGGGGAGAGTGTGTATAGCTCAGGTAGATGGATGCCGCCATCCACTGGAAGAATTACACAATTATATTAAGCTTCAAGGCAGGTTTTCTTTAAGGCCATCGCCACTTCCGTACAACTGATAATCAGAGTGTGGCACTCAATTCACCATACACTCGACAGCCAGTGAGGGTGCATCTTTGCCAACACAACTCGTGGAGAGAGATAAAAGAAAGCCTGACATTGTGTCACATGTATCCTCCTTGTACTTGGCCTCTATGGTCTGCTAGAGTAAGTAGCGTCAACCAGCCTCACCATCTTCATCAGGCGCTAGCTTCATCATTGGCAGTAACAAGGCATGACTCCAGGCTGCTGCAGCTACATTGTTAGAAGTCAAGAGGTTTGTAAGCACTTCAAATGATCACCTCCCACCAGCATACGTGCTCCCCGAGATATTTATGCCATTCTTGACTAGCCTTTCCTGATACCCTCTTCTTTGTGGTCAGCTTTTTGCTGCTCCTGGCAGCTTATCTTTCCAGCAATCTTGACATGGCCTCCTGATGACGTGCAAGTGAGCTTGTGCCGGATACTACATGGTGGTGGCACTGGCACACACGCACGGCAGTGTCACCCACAGGCAGCCTGTTAGCCGGTTCATTGTGGGTAGTCAGCATGGGCAGGGCGGCCACTTGAGGTGGTGGTCATGATGAGCCTTGAGCAGTACAAAACCTTCAGCTGCCTGTTGCATTTGCCCACTCTCCTCGAATGTCCAGTCTATACATGAACAGCCTACACATTGACCAGGTCCAGCTCAACGGAGTTGCTAGTATTGCGGCAGAGGGGGGGCTGCAGTCACCTCTTGGTGAAATAATGTATTGTAGTCTAGCTGGCTGGAGGAGCCCAATTGGTGTCTCTCCGATCAAGCATCTCATCAGAAGGATGGGAGACATACTGCACCACGAGCTTTAGCAAAGCTTCATCAACTTCATACTTGTTCGCCAGTTGTGCTACTTTCGAGGGCTCCAAGGCATACTCCCTGAGCAGCTCACGAAGCTGGATTGCATTGACTTTGCCATGCTCCACTTGCGCGTCATCTTGCAGGCCTGTTAAAGGGCCAGTATGTCTGTCCAGGGGTAATTGTCTTGGTCTCTGAATTGTACAGTCAGAGACAAACTGATAGTCAGAGGTACATTCACATCCATCCCCAGTGCCCCTGCTATGCTGTCTCCTCTGTTCTGCATTTACAGACCAGTCTCTATATATTAGGTACGGATACTCACAGCAAGCTGCACCATCGTTCTTTTAGAGAGCAGCGCAAAGTGATAAGTTTGTAGCTTACTGCCTCTCCCTTAATAGCTGGATCACCAGGTCGGGTCTGGATTGTGCCAGCAATCTGCTGCGTGAGAGTCTGGTAATTAGCAGTAGACCTGTCCCACTCGCTGATGTCCTGCCCGGGCTCGATGATAGGTCCTGCAGCTCGGCAAGGAGAAGAACGTCCTGAATACTAGACGTCTACTATACGCGTACATAGGTCTTGAAAGGATCACAGCTCGAACAGGTTCTGCAACAACTACTGGATTCCCACGAGGTGCACAAGCTGTTGTGAGTCAATTTAGCTGGCGCTACCTTGGCCATCCCAAAGTAATACTGTTTGAGAAAAAAAATGCGAGGATCGAAGGTGCAGTCTCACTGGGTTCCGGAGGGGCCGGTCGAGCGGGCACGTCTGCTGCAGATCCCGGCCTGGGCGCAGGAGGTGCCGCAGGCTCCCCAAAGTTGGTCTCCAGGACGGTCTTGCGCTGCGCCTTGGAAGCCTGCAGCTGCTGCGACACAGCTCTGCTGCCTACCCTGCTAGCCTGCTGGCCCATCCTTGGCGACGCAAGTCAGTGACGGGCCATGACTTGCTGGCAGATGCGCCGTGGCAGCAGTGCCAGCGTCGCGTCAGGCTCGATGAGCGAGCACGTTTGCGGCTGGCGCTGGATGGGCGGCGGCCCCGCCGGCTAGGCGGAGCAGCGCCTTGGGCAAGCCGTGCGCTCGATGCGCTGTTCCACTCAAGGGGGCGGAGCTGATCGCCAGAGCGCAACCTCGGCAGAACGAGCGGGAGAGGAAGCGCAGAGACTGGGGGCGGGGGCTGTGAAAAGCCAGCCAGAAAGAACGGACTTCAGGGCCGAAGGGCCGAAAGAGAGAAAGCGGCTGCTGGTATGGAAGAATCGGCTGTGAAATGCCAGCCAGATGCATACAGTGTTCAAAGGCAGGAAAGCTACATGCTTTTTCGGGCTGGCTGTTCCAGCCCTATCCTCAATGGGCGAGCTCTTTCTTCTTTCTTCTTCTTTCTTCGACAACCTCCACACCGCGCCGCAAGTGGCTACCACGCACGGCTGCTCAGCGGCAGGGACCCGGGGAAGCCCGGCGGGGCGTCGGCCTGGCGTCGGTCGCCTCCGCGCCACGCGGCAGCCTGGGCGCGGATCCGGGCCCGGCCGGCTTGGGCCCGCTGGCCCCCCGTCGTTGCACCGGCTGTGGCCCGACCAGTGTGTCGGCTCGCTTCTTTGGCCTCCCTTTTCCTTTTTCATCCGCGGGAAGACGAGTTCTTCCCGTTGGCCATCGACACACATGGGGCGCTGGGCGCTCGGTGGCTCGAGCTGCTCACCCAGCTCGCCCGCCACACCATCGCCCGGCGCTTCCATGGGGAGCCGGTTGACTTCCCTGCAGCCGGGTCGCTGGCGCAAGTGTATCGAATGCGCCTGGCCGTCTCGCTGCAGAGGTCCATGGCCCGGGCGCTGCACCTTCGTGCCGGCAGAGCCCTCGCTGCT
>WELB01000202.1:198797-215426 GCA_009602725.1 Spirogloea muscicola
GCCCGGCCGCCGCCGCCGCCGCCGGCGGAGGCGCCGCCGGCGGCCGGCGGGGCATGGCCAAGAAGCGCGGGTACTCGCGGTGGAGCGACGAGGAGGAGCACGCGCTGTGCTCGGGCGTGCAGCAGTACGGCGAGGGCAAGTGGAAGCGCATCCTGGCCGACCCCCGCCTCGGCCGCACGCTGCTCGGCCGCACCAACGTGGACCTCAAGGTGACAAGCTGCAGCGCCCTGCCTGGCAGCGCCTTGCTGCCTCCCTCCTGCGCCTCACATTCTGCCCGCCGCCGCCGGCCGCCTCGACCACCGGCGCGGCACAGGGCCTCGGCGCAGCGTGTCCTTGGACCCCGCCGCTCAGCGCCGTGCCTGACTCCTGCGCTCTCATGCCTGACTCTTGCTCTTCCACGCCTTGGCGGTGCTGCTGGCCAGGACAAGTGGCGGACCATGAGCAGCGCGGAGGCCGCATCCAAGTCGCGGTGGGGCATTGAGCAGAGCCACAGCCCCTTGAGGTCAGCCCCCCTGACCTTGCCACAAACCCTAGTCTGGATGGGGAACATGCTCACCACAGCAGCCCCCGTGCAGCCTCCCTCGCCTCGCTAGGTCCTGAGGACCATGGCTTCAGTGGTCATGCGTGGAGTTCTTGTCATGACGGCTCCTGATACGAGCGAGTGGCTGGGAGGAGCGGGACACCACGATATGCTCATCGTCCGTGTGCCTTAGCTGCTACTCTGCTGCAGCCCCCCTTCTCAAGCCTCTCTGTATTCGTCGACTTCTAGCCGACACCGCAACAACTGAATGTATGAGAGAGCCACCAGTCCTCTTGGTGAGGTAGGGTTTTGGCAATGTAGAACGGGCTCATTCATCAATGTCAGCCCCTCATGACTTGGTGCTGGCTTGTGATGGTGCCAATGACAGGGAGCTGCCAGTCTCACGCGCCATCACACGAGCCGTAGGCGCAAATGGCGCGGCCCGTGCAAGGGGTATGTTCATCAAGGGACCAGAGGACGAGTTGGAAAGGGTGGCCTTGTCAACGGGCATGACCTCCAGCAGTAGCATTCTCTCGGCTGAGGAAGATGCCCCTCTGCCTCCAGCTTTCGCCTGCCACAAGTCAGGCCTTATCGGCCTCGACAGTCTGGCTGATCCACGCGGTCCGCCCCCTCTTGCCCCTGCATGTCTTGTCAAACTATGAATGAGCAAGCCAACTGCCTGTATCTAGCAACTGGCTTTGCAGCCACCATTGCATCACATGTCTTGACGTGCTGTATACAAACTTCTTCACAACAGCAACTTGAGGGGGTGTTGATTACTTCTTAACTTTGTCAACATTTCAGGTCATGCACATGGAGAAGTGCAGTCTCAGGGAAAGAAACGGCAGCACAGAGGGGATATCGGCGCTCGTCTGCAGAGCACCAACCTCAATCTCCATATCAGTGAGGATGAGAGGGTAGACAAGACGCCACTTGAGGAGCTTTGCGGTCTCTTGCCATCGGAGGTGTCAACACAGCATCGTGACAACAAACCAGACCATCCTGTTAAGCAGGACATGCCACAGCAGGATGCTGTGGAAGTTGAAGCCAAGAAGCAGAAGACGGACACCTGTGCCAGGTGACACCCTGCAGCCTCAGGAAAGCCTTGCCTGTTGTGAAGGTGTGCACAGTGGATTACCAAAGCCACTTTGGTTGAGCTTGTCTCAGTTAAGTATGTCGATCCTACTCTGCTCTATGCTTAGTGACCTGACTTGCTTTTGGCATGAGCAGGTCAAACAGTGCAGGTAATGGAGCACATCGTCCGCGTCCTCTACTGCTACATCTGTGGAAAGCAGTGGCTGCTGCCACCTATGCTGGACCATTCCGAAGGTATGGGCAGGAGTAAGCAACTTGAACTGGCATCTATTCGTTGGCTGATGCTGGCGACAAGGCAGCCGGATGCAGATATGCTGTTGTTGACTTGACGGGAGATGCTTCTGTAATGCACACAGTGAGCATTTGGCACTCTCTTCGAACAGGGTTCACCATTAATATCTGTTTTGGTGGGTTGACAGACTTGCAGCTTTGCCGGATGACTATGTTGGCAAAATCCAGAAGCCTTGCTGTTTGACTTCAATCCGTCGACGAATCGAGGTAGGTCACATGGCTGCTGTACAGACTTGGCTGCCCTGCAATACAGGAACCTGAATCACGATGGCTCTTCATCCTCGTGCAGATGAAAGATGGCAATGATGGTTTTGTACGTAGCTGTATCCATCTTGTCAGCAAAGACTCAACGCCCGTTGTTCCTGCAGGACGATGCGGCCTATAGTCTAAAAGCTCTGGAGAGGGATTTGCTTCTGATGATGACAAATGCAATGGTGCGCTCTTGATGTCATATACTCTACATAGATGAAATACTTATAATCACCATATTTGTCTTCTGATGCAAACATCTTAATTGCGACAAATCCATATATGTAGCTTTGTCGGGCTATTCAGCATTGTACCATAGTGTAAGCCAGCAAAAGTGAGGGGTCAGCTGTTGTAGGTCTGACTATCTTATGGGTCGTTGTCATTACCGAGCAGGTATTCTACAAAGCAGGATCTGTCCAGTACGATATGGCAAGTCAGTTGAAGAGTTACACCAGGAAGCTTATGAAGGTGAGGTTCAATTGGTTTTTGAGCTTGTTCAATCAGGTTGCATTTTGCATGTGGAAAGTGCAGTAGGCATGCGGATAGTGTACAACGAGTCACATGGCTTACCATCACCTGGCTCCTGAATGTAGGAACACAAAGATGCTGCTGAAACGGCAACAACATGCAAGGAGGTTGTAGCAGTCAAGGCTGAAACGAGTGATGATCAAAGGTGACTTTGCCTACTGCGTTGTGCTCTTAATTGTCTGCAGTCTGGACATTGACCCTACATACAGATTGTCGTGAAGTTTTCAATCTGTCAATCTGCTGCCTTACATGCTTGTGTTATATGGATCACATCTATCCACTTACAGCTTGGCACACCACTGCTGTGCAAAGCAGGGGCGTAGTATGTGATATCCAACTTGCGGAAGCAATCCAGAGGGAATGTGAAGAGCGAAGCAGGAAGCTCCTTGTGGCTAGTCCATCATGTGATGGGCTTCAGCCCTTCCATTTCGAAGTCACTCGCAAGCGGAGGACATCGAGGGCTTCGAGAACTGCAGCCACGCAAAATCGCATAGCACTGCAGACGCAGCAGCAATTAGGACTTGCCACCTTACATGATACGCACTCCTATGACTCCTCTGTGAGCAAAGTGCCAACATCTGAAGATAAGAGAAGATCCAGGAAACAGGAGGAGGAGGAGGAGGAAGTAGCGGCTATGCTTGTTGGAATAAGTAGCGGCCAAGCTTTTGACTTTGGCAACTCAGCCAGCTGTGTGACTGTGAAGTTGCACACCGGACAAGGCGATCACCCTCCTGCAATGCAAGTCATGGAGGATCTGATGCTTCTTGATGAGGCCCTGAAGAGACGTGCAGAAAAGGCTAGCAAACCAGAATCCGACGAGCATCGAGAGGAATCAGCAGGGCTGGAGGCAGCTGCCAGTACAACTGGGACAAGGCAGTCGAGCAGCGCAAGCGGATTGCTGTAAGCAGAATCTCTGCAGCATAGCTGTCTACTTTTACTGCTGCAATGCCATTCCTCTCTTAGTAAAGCAGTAGCTTTTACTCAGGAGTATTTGCATGGACTTAGTGTGGATGAGAGAAATTGTTGTACATCAACAATGAAAGAGGAACTAATGTCTGGCCTCCCTTCTGGCCATCTTGCTGAGCGTGCAGTACAGAAAGCCGGGCCACAGGACAGCAGGGTTTCAAGCACACCGAGAAAGGACAGGCTCACAGAAGAAGAATTGGAACTGCCATTGAGGAGATGATGGAGATTGACAAGCGAAACAGCGAGTCAACAAGTCATCTGTTGCCTTCAGAGGTGCTGAGCTTGAAGCACAAGTGGCAAATGCGATGGCAGCTGCAGCTTGCAGAGGTCAAAGTGGAGGAAGATATAGACAAAATAGTTGGTAGCCACTCAGTGCAGGAGGAGCTTGTCGAGAGGCCTTCTCATTCAGGAGATGAGGGAAGGAATTGCTCCTCAAGAGCAGCTAAGGATCATGAGGGCGTGGCTCTGGCATCTAGTACTTGGCTGTTTCCTGGGGGATGCAGCCCACCAACCAGCGCTGGACAGGCGGCTGCTAGTGAAGAGTCTTTACTAAAAGAGACGCTTCTTTCTCGGCCTGGCCTTTCCCCTTCCTCTCAACCGTCAGACGCTGTGCATGGTGAGTAACGCCATGTCTGGTCAGTCTTGCAACTTGTTAGTTAGGCTGCAGAGTTGATGCTTATCAGTTGCTATTCATCGTCTTACTAATTGTATGCCTGATGGATCCATTTGTACTCGCCCTTACTGCACAGGTTTATGGTGCCCTCGAGGATCGAGTATCATACAGTGGGGTGGTGGGCTTCAGCGGCCACTTCCGTTGAGGCCCATAGCTAGCAACTCGTTGCTTAGGATCAAGCTTAGTGATAATGCCCCGGCACTCTAGGTGTAGCTTACAGATCTCCTGCAGACCCTTTGTCTACCAAGACATTGCTGTTGAAACATCTGACCTGGACGTGCCATTCACAAAGATGTCCAAGACAGGCACAGCTACAAGTGCTGCTTTGCTTAGCAGCGTCATCTGCCTAAACAGGTGGTGCATCTGCATCATGGTAGCTACTTCAGACTACATTGTCTTCTTCATGTACACTGCTAAACCGCCTCAAAGTGAAGCCCTTCCAGCCACATAAGAAGTCACATGCCATACAGATGTATATTCACAAAATCTTTAACAGAATATGCGGAGGACAACATCAGGGTTACGAGCCAGCTCTTTGGACAGGTTTGGTGCGGCAGACTGATGGACCATACTCATCGTACTCTGCCTTGGTGTGGCATGCCTGCAGTCAAGAGAATGCTGTATTGGTCAGTTGTACATTAATGTGCCTACAATCAACCCATCTGCTCACAAGCACTTTCTTGACAATACCAGTAGTCGCACAATTCCCATCATCGGAGCTGGTCACAGGGGATACTTAGAGCAGTCACGTTGCCAAGATCAGCCAAGCGATGTGGTGCTAGGTGTAGCCAGGAAATCTACTTGCTGAAAACTTGAGGAGGAGGCCACCACAGAGCCGCCAAACCAGACGGCATTCTGTTTCAAGGAATGGTTGATAACATTCACTTCAACAGCAGGTAGGTCCTGCCCCACAAGGTAATCAACCAGACCGTCCTCATCAGTCCTCAAACTCACTTGATGGCATAGAGCAGATGTCGATGTGCAAGCATGCGTACAGCCCAGCAGTCCTTGAAAGGCCACGCAAAAGTCTCAATGGCAGTGAGGACCTGTTGCCTCAACGACTGAGCATGTCGGGTAGCAGCTAAGTGTAGACGAGAGTCCACCAGCTTTCGCAGATCCCGTTGCAGCCGCCGTGGAAAATCTTTGAAGAGAGTGGAGCCTCCTGAGAGCAGTATATTCTGATCCCACCAGAGAGTCTTGAGTATGAAGATATGGTGGAGGTTGCTGACCAAAGACGCACAAAGGAGCTCCACACCTTTAGGATATAGCATGGGACAGCTTGCACACCTTATATAGAGCCCTTCGCGTGTCTATGGGAGACAGCTGTATGCAGCTGTCAATAAGCTCTGGCAAGGGCGTCTGGAAGTTGCTGCCGCAGAGGCCAGGGGAAAAGTACACCTGCATGCATCCGACGATGTTATCCTGGCTGTCTGCTGACACTGCCAAGTGGGCAACATATTGCTCCTCGCCCGCGACAAGGTCACAGACACGCTGTACTTAGCAGCATGCATCATGCCAGTACCTCTGGAATGACAAATCTCTCCTGGCAAACGCGCACCCTGTACTGCTGCCCTGTTCTCTGGTTGCTCCCCACCCACTCTCTCAAGTACTTCTCAGGCTCCTTCTCATGCTTAGCGGTCTCCTGTGCTCAAGAAATGTCAGATTGAGCTTTAGTTGCTCAAAGCGCAGTGTTGCAATCTCTGCTACTCGTGGAATGACCAGTAAACCCACAAGAGATGTAAACAGTCAGGTAATGCAAGCACATTCGAGCGCACTTTGATTCAGAAAGGCAGCATACTTTCTGAATGTCTGAACAGGTGTAGCAGTGGGCCTCTTTGATACGCCTTGCAACATCAAGCGGCTCATCAGCCAGCAGCCTCTCTCCTCGTTTCTGCTTGAAAGTAGGGGTTCAGAGATCCAGCCATCATTACATTACGTCCACTTCATTTCATGCAGTTGTGACAGGACCTCACACCGTGTTTTGAGTGTGTAGGTAGAGTACCCGCAGAAGCTGCTGAAGAAAGGAGGACAGATCTCGTCCTGCAATAGGGTATGACTTGATAGCAGACTCAACAACAAATCCCTCTGCAACAGGTACCACATGCGTGATTCCGTCGCCAGAGTCCACCACCACGCCAGAGACTGCTGTCTATGCAACAGACAGAGGTGCAGGATGAAAGAGCTCTTGACAAAGTATGTTGCCTTGGGAGGCCGGCCTACAAGGATGGACAAAGAGATTAGAATAGCTACAAAACTGCAGCTCTCAACTTCATGCCTTGCACATGGGGAAGGCCTGCAAAAACAACGGACCTGGTCTGTGCTGTAATTGCCTGCCAGGGCAAGCACTGCTTGGTCAGCAATGTGGAGACCTCGAACGTTGAATCTACACACAGAAAAGGTTGGTGTTATAATTGTATTAATCACTTCTATCATTTGTCGCCGACCAGATCGACGCCGACCAGATCGACACGCCTCGTCCGAGGGACTCCATTGCGGAGGAGGATGGGCATCACCCCAGTGCTCTCCAACGCCACTTGATATCCCGCCTCCTTGACGATGCCATACATGGCGTCACGTAGGAGGTTGTGGGAGCCCGTGCGCTCACTGCCTTTGGCACACCTGAGCATGTGGTCACCCATGAGCAATGCATCATGCTCAATAAGCCCACATTCACATTGGGTCACCCCTGCCAAGCACAGGGATGGCAAGCCAAGACGGCGGCGCATAGCATCGCAAAACAAAGCATTCTCCATCCGCAAGCCCGCATGCAAAGGCAAAGCGCGGAGCCACTCAGACGCTCCCAGAGACGAAACAGATAGGAGCCGAGCCTGGCCTCGAGCATCTCCTTGGAGGAGACTCCGGAGATGCTCCAGTGGTTGCTCGTCTGCAGCACGGGTAAACCGCGATTGAGCCTTGACATCAGAAACGTCAGCCCAGGCAGCAAAACTAACAGGCTCATTTACCAGAGGCGGGTATGCGGCAAAGAGGTCCTGTTGGCATGCTTTGAGAGTCACTTGGAAAGGCAGACTCCCCTGAACCACGGTACTGATGTGAGGCGCCAACACACGTTGTTGCCCAAGGAGGAATCGTCCAGATATGGACGAAGCCACCTGGGCCCAGCAGCCAAGGTACGCTGGTCTGCACAAGCGGACCAAGGGGCGACAACCAAGCCCACCGAGACGGATGGGCAGCGTACATTGCACCAGTGCTGCTGGGGAC
This sequence comes from Spirogloea muscicola, assembly GCA_009602725.1. Classification (NCBI taxonomy): domain Eukaryota; kingdom Viridiplantae; phylum Streptophyta; class Zygnematophyceae; order Spirogloeales; family Spirogloeaceae; genus Spirogloea; species Spirogloea muscicola. Next base: position 206,339 of record WELB01000202.1, read on the forward strand.
TGCTCTAGAAGTGGGTGAGCAATCATGTCAGCTAGGCATCGTTGGAGCCTGACATCTATGGATGCATAGACCTCATCCATGGAAGTGGAGAAGTCGGTGGGACTGCTGGCGGGTTCTTACCACCAATTGCCACGTGGTGCATACCATGGCACATCTATGGAGCCTTTGGTACCAAAAAGAAAAGAAAGGGCTCGCCCATTGAGGATAGGGGCTGGACAAGCCAGCCCAAAGGGACCCTTGCTCTCTTGGAGTCTCTCTCTCTAGTATTGCGCACACGTCCCATATTAGCGTTGCTTTCCATCAGGATTTCTGCTGTTCTTCTCACATAGTGACCATGTTATATGCACACCATGGCCTGATGCTGTCGCTCACTCAAGATCGCTTCGAGATTCTTGCGCAAGCCATAACACAAATGACGTGTGTCCAGTATGAACACCCTCACATCCCATTGGTTCCAGGCACGTGTCTTCGACGCCGTAGCAAGGGCCAGGCGGGAATGCTGCACTTGCGTGCTGGTAGAGCACTGGCTGCTATTTCTGGCTTGAAAAGGTACTGATGCTTCCACTGACCAGCAATCAGACTAGTGGCTCTTGCCTCGAGCTTCGTGAGAAGCTTTTACCTCTTTGTTCCCCTACGCCACATTGTGGATGACAGCAGACGGTCATACCTCTGAGTCTCGTCCCAGCTTCATACAGTCAAAAGCCGCGGACAGAGCTGCAAGTCTGTGTCAGGTGTCCCGGATCGTCTGTGCACGTGGGCGCCAAGCACAAGTAAAGCCGCCACCCCGTGCCACCATCCCACTTGACAATGCCACATGCTCAGCAGCTCATACCTGATTTTCCTCAGACACCCAGTACAATCATAAAGCTCAGGGCGTTTGTGCGTGTTCTTGCCAAAGTAGCGCCTCCTTGGGCCCCTCAATTTTGGCCGTCCTCTTACCTCGAGGCTCCCTTTTCTTCACTCGCTCCACATCGCCTTCCGGGCTGCCGCCACCTGCTCTGGGCTCCTCCACCCCCATGGGGCCCACCTCCACTGGAAGGTAGAAAAGCTTGTGCCGCTGCCGGTGCTTTGCATGAAGCTCCCGCGACTGTGCCCCCAGATCCTCTTGGGGTCCTGCTGCCGCTGCTGGCATAGGGCCTGCCCCCTCGTCAAATACTCTTTCCCTGTTGTCATCGTTTATGGAGGATGTGCTGCTGCCTGGAGGCTGGCCGTGTGATAGCGGCAACTGTCCATGTGGCAGCAGCGAGTCCAAGTTGTCCAGGAGTAGCAACCCGCTTGGTATCTCAATAGCAGGTGCTGAAGGGTTTGCAGGTGAGGCAAGCGGTCTGGCCATGACTGCCTGCAGCTCCTGAAGGGCTGCAGCATCCTCAGCCGACGTGCTTTGTGCTAGCTCCAGGACTACTGCCAAGTTGTTTGCCCGCTCCTGCACTTCCATGTCGCAGCTCATGGCCAGCTCAGCCAGGTGGCCACTCAGCAGCTCCACTGCTCCCCGCATGGCATCGGTGGGCCTCCTATCTGATGCATCCTGACTGTCACTGGGTAGCTCTGCAACTTGCGCACAATTGCTGCTCGCCCTGCCCGAGCTGCCTTGAGCGGGTACATGGTGCCCGCCGTGCTTCTCTGAAGTGTCAGCCAAACTCCGAACAGCCAGCACAAGGAAAACCTTGAGCAGCGCCTGAACGTACACCGCCTGCACCTCGGTTGGCAGGAGTCGTATGCGCGGCTGCAGCATTGCCTCCATGACCTGCCGCAGCTCGCCATCGCTCTGGAGCTGGGCGTGCTCGCCAACAAGCCACGCAGCGGTGCCCAGCGCATGCTGTGCAGTCGCAAAATCTGGTGGGCCACCGAGCAGCCGTGGATCATTGAGCAGCCGGGGCAGTGCAGAGACCACATCTCGAGCTGCCACCTTCTTGGGAAGCTGAGCAAGCTCCAGCAGCTGCCGCGCCACCTCCTGGCCATGGCTGGCGCCCTCGCCAGCCGCAATGTCAACGAGCACGGCAACGTACCAGGCCCCGTCTCCGTCCACCAGCCGGTCATAGTCAGGGCCAGGAAGAGCCAGCACGGCACCAGCCAGCTGGTCGCGGAACGACGAGTCTGCAGTCGTGTGCATGCGCTGCACCAGCAGGTCCGCGGCCTTGCGCATGGTGCTGCAGTCAACCAAGGCCGTGACGAGTCCCAGGGCGCATGACCTGATGGTAGCATCGGCGTGGTCGAGGCACGTCAGGATGTCGGGCTGCAGCTCCGCCACAGCGGCAGGGTGGGAGAGCATGAGCCTGGACATGCCCCTCAGGCCGTAATACTTGAGGTTGGGGTCGGCGTCTGCTACCAGCTCCTGCAGCTTCTCGAGGCTCAGGCGCACGAGCAGCCCGTGGTGAGTCAGGCCGGGCACGACGGCGTCGATGCACTCGACCAGCAGCGACTTGGCGGGCGTGCTACGCATGATGCCCGAGAGCGGCTCCACGAGCTTCTTTGCCAGCCGCGGCTCCAGCGGCGCCAGCACGCCGAATCTACACCAGTACAGAACGTGGGCAAGTGTCAGGGCAGTGAGGCTGCCACCACCGCGGCTCTCAGTGGACGACGCGACATGGCTGTGCCTCCGCAAGAGCCACGGTCTTGCTATCCAAAAGGCACCTAGGAGCAGCGGCGCTGGGCTGGCAAGAACTTTCTGGCCAAAAGAGCAGGCCAAGGTGATCGGAGGCGAGCTCACTCCTGCGCCCGCAGCGGCTGAGGGCAGCATTGGCCACGCTGGGGAGGCGGGGAGGGGGGGGAGGCAGCAGAGCACAGCGGGCGCACATCTTGACGAGCTTGATGAGGAGCCAGTTGTGGGTGGAGGACGTGAGGAGCGAGTAGAACTCGGGCGCCAGCGGCAGGAAGGCGGCGGGGTCGCGCAGCGCCAGCTCGGCCAGGACGCTGACGGCGGCGCCGACGACGGCGGGGTCGGAGTCGGCGAGGCGCTCGACGAGGCGCTTGAAGGCGAGGCGCAGCGTGTCGGGGGCCTTGGCAAAGAGGCGGTGCAGTGCGAGCGTGGCGCGCGCACGCACGGCGGCGCGGCCGCTGTGCAGCAGCGCCACGACGTCGGGCGCGAGGTCGCGCGCGAGGTCGGGCGTGGCCACGGCGGCGAGGCAGGAGAGCGCGAGCGCCGTGTCCTGCGGCGCCGTGCTGGCCAGGTCCTTGCGCAGCGAGTGCGTGGCCAGCAGCGCAACGGCAGTGTCGTCGCCGAAGCTCTGGCACGCCGCCAGGTACCCCGCGCGCTTGGCGCCGGGCCGCGCGCTGGCCATCAGCTCCACGGCCGCGAACGCCGCGCCCGCCAGGTCCGCGCCGGCCGCCATGTGCAGCAGCACCAGCTTGTCCAGCGCCTGCGCTTNGCGCACGACGTCGCGCACGGTGCGGCGGAAGAGGAGGCCGGCCATGGCCGCGGGCGCGGCGCCGGGCCTTGCCCCGGGGGCTGCCTCCGCCACTATGGCCAGCCGGGCCCTCCATCGCCGTGTACACACTCCGTCTTATTCCACGAAAGCCAGCGCCAGCGCCGCAAACGAGAGAGAGAAGAAGAAGAGCAGCTTCCCAAGCTGCTGACACGGGGGTATTGAAGAAGAATTGAGGGCGCCCTGTCTGCCTAGCCTACGGCTCCGTCATGAACACCTGTATGCATCTGGCTGGCACTTCACAGCCGACTCTTTCATATCAGCAGCCGCTTTCTTCTTGTCATCTTAGGTACCTTAGATTAGGTCTCCGTATTATGTAGCATTGTTTAGTCTGCACTCGACTCTGCCTGAACAATGTATTGGCTTGAATTGGCCTCCCTTTCAATTCATGCGCCCCGCGCGCCTTCTCTCTTCAAGTGAGCCAGCATTGGCAGAAAGGCACGGGCGGAGGAGCACTCTGCGCCGCACTAGCTGCCGCCTTCCGCAGCCGGCCTCCGCCCTCGAGTATCAGCAGCCGCGATCCCCCCGGGGCGCCGCCATGGCCACGGCGGCGCTGCGCGCCTTCTGGAACAGCCGCGTGGGGCCCCGCACCACGCACTTCTGGGGGCCCGTCGCCAACTGGGGCTTCGTCGCCGCCGTACGACCCCCGCCCCGCGCCCGCTCCTGCTCCCGGCTCCCGCCTTCCTCGGCTCATCTCTCGCGCCCCCTCCCGTGCTCGTCGCGCCGCAGGGCCTGGCGGACATGCAGAAGCCGCCCGAGCTCATCTCCGGCAACATGACCTCAGGTGCGACGGCCCCCACCCCCCATCCCTTCCACCATGCAGCTGCCGCCCTCCGGCTCGCCCCCAGGCTCTGCAACCTGAGCGCGCTCTGCTGCTGGGCTGCCCGCACACAGCCATGTGCGTGTACTCGGCGCTGTTCATGCGGTTCGCGTGGAAGGTGGTGCCCCGCAACTACCTCCTCCTCGCCTGCCACGCCTCCAACGAGACCGTGCAGCTCTACCAGCTCTCTCGGTGGTACAACGCCCAGTGAGTGCCTGCCTCTCCTGCCTCCCGCGCCCCCCCCCGTCCACACTGCTGCCGAGGCACTGGGTTGCACAAGGACCTGGCCACATTCAGTGCTGCCCCGAGCTTGCATGGCCACGGACCTTGTGGCCCTCGACCTTGTGGTCCTCGAGCGTGCCCACACCGCTCCACGTATGTGGACGTCAGTGCCGTGTTACAGCACAGCATATGCAGGAGCATGAGGCATACGCCTGCTCCAGACATGTCTTGGCATTGGGTGCAGGAGTAGATTGTCATTCGGTGGCTGCCCTTACCAGGATGACCGTGGAACGCGTCACTGCAATCTGACCTCGACGAGTTTACTGCTGTCCTATTCGACAGGGAGGTGGCCAAGGAGGAGGGTCGGCCGTCTGCTCTGACTTAGCTACCTGTCACATGCACTTTTGAGCTTATCATGATCAATGCTGGCGGCTGCGGAAATGGCAGACTTCACAGATGTTGCCATCTGCAGGATGCAAATCTTGCAGCAAACCTAGAGCAGCCTCACAGGCTGGCTTGTCAATATTTGACAAGTGCCTAGTGAGATTGGTTTCTTCTGAATTGGCAGACGTAGCTGACCCAGATCTAAAGCTCGTCTGGGACGACTCAGTCTTGTCACTGTACCATAGCAGCCTACTGGTTGAGATGCTCAAAACATCACAAAGAAGCCGGATACATGTGCACCTTTGTGTCGACAACTGGAGTAGGGCACTGCATTTAAGACAATTGCTTCCTATCTGCTGCACCAGACTTTGCTCAGCTCCAGGTAACGGACAACGAAACTGTTCCTGATGCAAGCATTCCTGAGTACCCAGCACTACTCAAGGCCGGTACTCTGATTGACCAGCTCGAGTTTCCTACACACGTCTGTGTCACATTACAGTACCTGCCAAGACTTGCTGCAGTGCATCACTGTGCTGTCCAATCGGCAGAGGACATCTATTCTGTGTCAGTCTAATAGCTTCCACATTCCCGGCTCAGAGCCATAGCCAATAGAAGAGAAGTATGATCCTCCCTGCATAGCCTCTTGTAGCACAGCAGGAATTGCATGTGCGTACAAAGCTTGACTACATCACAAGATGGTGAAGAAGAGAGATATGCCACCTCCTGCAGGGGTCCGAAACAGTGTCCATATTAAACATGAAGCAACGGTGCATGGAAGATGAGCTGGCCACTCGAGCACAGGGAGCAATTTGTATGCAAGTATTGTCAGAAACTGAGACTTTGGTCGACTACCAATCTCACCGGCATCTGAGTTGCAGCCATGGCTGGAGAGCAAGGCGTTGGCCAAGGGTGTACAAGGTGTGCAAAAGGAATACAACCCAGTGTGCATTGCCGCATAATCTCAACTGGCTTTCTCTGGATGACGTGCCTCGCCATTAGCCAAGTCATATTGCTGCATCTTCCGAGTCAGGTCGGCTCTCTCTGCTGCCTGCAGCCAGTTCAGCCCAACGACGCACAGGATTGTCAGAGACGAAGCCAGTTATTGACTGAGACAAGTAGACACTCCTGCAAATTGAGTCGACTTAACTTCACGGAGAGCGGGGGGCGGGGGGGGGAGGCTTCTGACAATAAAGCATTACTGTGCAGGGGGGGTGCGAGGCCTGCTAACTTAGGATAGCAGGTGTTGTTAAAGGGGCGAGTAGAGGAAGAACCTGTCGCATGCGCATCAGCGTCACGTTCTCATAGTCCCGAAAACCAGCCCCCACCGTGCTCGTCCCCCTGTGCTGGGCAGGTGCACTTGCCGGCTCAGCAGCCCGTGCAACACCTGGCTGGGCAGCAGCATCGTGTCCATCCGCTTGAAGGGGAGGATCAGCTTGAGCTTGAGCAGGAGCCGCAGCCCCACTTGCTGCTAATGGAAATGCGGGTACAACGAGCAGGGGATTGGACAAGTCCACGCAGACGGCGTCGATTGCCGCCTCCTGAGAAATGGCGGCAGAACAGTATGATGAATAAAGACTGGGACAGTGAAGGCGAAAGAGAACATTTGCAATTATGCAGCTTGACAGCAGCAAATCTGGATGGCTAGCAGGTCGCTGCCACTCGGCTTCGAGGCCTTCTAGGAGATGAGTGAAAGGCTCACAGATGGACCAAAGGGGCGTGCACACATACTGCTGCAGCTTGCGAGCCCATGACAATGAGAGCAGAGGCCTTGGCCTTCTTGCCTCGCAGGATCACCACGTCTTCCACGCTCCCAAAGGCGCCGAAGATGTCCTGCAGCTGGCTCACTGAGTATGCATCGGCCGCATCCTGCGGCTGGGCCCACGAGGCCTTCAGGGTTCTGGCAGCATCCACGTTGCTGCTCAGAGCCTGTGCGGGCTGTCCCGGGCCGCCAGCGGCGGCAGAGGTAGCCGTGGCGGCGGCGGCCTCGGCTGCCCGCCTGGCTGCAGATGCCTTGCGGATGCGGGCGATCTCGGCGGCGAGTCGCTGGCGGGCAGAGTCCTCCTCGCCGCGCTGCCGGTCGGCCGCCTGCTCGCGCTCGTGCAGGTCGCGCATCATCTTCTGGCGCTTCTCGCTCTGGCGGCCCACGAACGCGACGTGCTCCTCGCGCACGCGCAGGAGGTCGTCGTAGGCCTTGCGGGCGCTGGCGTCGGCGAGGACCTCGTACGCCTTGAGCAGGAGGTCGAACTCGGCCGCTGTGGAAGCCAGCAGGCCGGGGGCGTGGCTGCTTGCTCAGTGGGCGGGGGCCACGGCGGCCCAGCAGCGTGGGTGGGCAGCGGCGGGGGAGGGAGGGGGTACCTGCGGCGCGGTCGCCGGGGCGCTTGTCGGGGTGGAGCTGGAGGGCGCGGGCGCGGTAGGCGCGGCCTCACCCAGAGAACTCTGATGCACTAGTCAGCTGCAGGCAGTCCATGCCGGCAGCTTTCCAGCTACGAGTGCACAGGGATACTCAGCACTTAGCTGGGCTTATGGTCCAATCCTCGCTACCCAACAACATGGCCAACGTTACAGGCCACTCGGGCAGGACACCGAGACCCCACATGGTCTTGACTATGCTCGCCACGTGTGGCACGACACGTGGTCAACACAAGGGGTTTACCGGCGGAGAATTAAGCAAGCAGTGGCTGCAGAGGGCGTTGACAACATCTGTCAAGCCTAGCTCCGCAAGCTTACTCAACCCATAGCTGTGATATCACATAATCAACAACTGCAGAGAGCCAAGGACTTCCACTGGAAGTAGGTGACACTGAAGTGCTACTGACCAAGGCACACAGGCCTTGAGGTCAATGAGGATGGCTGACAGCCACGTTAATCATCGCACTAAGTGCCAGCGCCGTACTGCCAGCGGTTGGAGTGTGCACGCAGCACAAACCAGGATGAGGGCGCACCAGCCGCCAACACCTGAGGTTCGGCAAGGCGAGTGCCAAAGCAGGGATCACCCATGCCGAGGCATCACACAATACCGATCTCACGACAAAGTCCACGACGTCCATAGATACATAGCTGCACTTAGGCCAGCTTAAAGCGCGGTTTGTACCGTACCAGGGCCCATGTCTCATACACTAGACAATTGGGTACTGGCCAGCTCGTATTACATAGCAGCACAGCGGATAGCTGTAATACAGGCAATGTCGTGTCTTGTAGTGGCACACAAGCCACTTGTCGCCACGCGACAGATACCGATTCGGCGCGGATGAACAAATCGTTCGACGCCCAGGGCGCAGTGGCACACAAGCCACGTGTTGCCCAGGTACGTGCCAAACTAAGTACACGCTGTACATATGGTCAATGAGCTTGGAAAGAATTGCCGATATCATGAGATCCCCAGGGGTGGACTTCTTTACCAGAGCCTGCCACTAGGCAGGGTCTTACAGAGAGGTGGTCACAATCCCCACGCGGGATGTGAAGGGTTTGCAGTACAAGCAAGCCACCACTACCCCAAAGTCAGGTGTTGAGGCTGCTCCTGTTTGCCGTCCTAGCCCACACGGCAGGTGGAGACGACTGGGGGCACCCCAGTCGTAACTCCGGCAACAATAGTAACAGGTAGACATGGTTGGTAGAGACGGCTGGATACACCCCAGTCGTGACTACGAATGCAGCAGGTGGAGACAGTTGGGGTGTTACGTTCCCGCCGTTACAAGACGCTTGACTTCGAGTTAAGCGCTACCCACTGACGCGCTCGCGACTGACGCGTGCGACGGGCGTGCGACAGCGCGAGAGCGCCGCGCAAGGTGTCGCGCGGTGTGACGCGCCTGCTGACGATATGACGGGCAGGCGCGCCGCCTCCAGCCGAGGCGGCAAGTCCTGGACTTCCAGAGCGGAGCTTCTCGGCATATTCCTGATTCTGCCGTCGTGCTCGCAATGACGTGTATGGGACACGTGTGGCGCGCCTGTGACGCCGCGCCACACCCGTGACCCACTGGCGGCGCCGCAAGCCGGCGCCGCAGGGCGCCGCTCGGCGGCGCCGCAGGACGGCCGCCGCCTCCAGAAGGGAGCCGCGTGGCCTGCCCTCGCACTAGATTCCCCTTGTCGGGCCCGCCTTCCCGAAGGTGGGCCCTGAGACGAGCCTCCCAGAGACCCCTGGGGAGGGTGGCACATGAAGCACTACAAGTAGGGCTGAGAGCAGACTCGGGTCACGCGGTCAAACTCAGTGAAGCCCGCGAGAGAGAGGCGCAGCCCTGCTGCC
>WELB01000202.1:216992-227627 GCA_009602725.1 Spirogloea muscicola
TTTCCGCCATGGCCCCCCCCCTGCTCCCCCCCCCCCCCGCGCCCCCCCCCATGGCCAAGGCCAAGCGGCCCGGCTCCAAGGGCCGCCTGCGCGTCTCCAAGCTCTACACCTTCTTCGGCGGGCACGGGCGCCGCGATGGCGCCCCAGCCGCCGTGTCGGGGCCCGGGTTCTCGCGCGTCGTGCACTGCAACGAGCCGCAGCTGCACGCCGAGGGCGAGCGCGCGTACCCGCGCAACGACATCTCCACCACGCGCTACTCCCTGTGGTCCTTCTTCCCCAAGGCCCTCTTCGAGCAGTTCCGCCGCGTCGCCAACCTCTACTTCCTCCTCGCCGCCATCCTGTCCGTCACCCCCCTCTCGCCCTACACTGCCGGCTCCCTCATCGCGCCGCTCGTCATCGTCATCGGCTTCTCTATGGCCAAGGAAGCCTACGAGGACTTCCAGCGCTACAAGCAGGTGCCCGCCCAGCCCCGGGTCCACCCCCTCGCTGCCGCGTGCAGCATCCGGCCTCAGCTCGCGCCTCTCGCTGGCGCCTGGTTCTGCCTCTCCTTCCGTGGCCGACCGCCGGGCTCATAGCCGCTCTTGATCGCGTTCCGACCCAGCCTTTGCCAGCTTACAACGCTCATCGCTTCCGGCACGCAGCTCTCCTCTCTGCAACAGCAGGCGGGCTGAGCCTTGGCCAAGCCTGTCCGAGAGCTCAACGCCCGTGCCCTTGTGGTGCGAAAGAGTGTGGCAGAGCGTTGATGACTATCGATCAGGAGTCGTCGCTAGCGCCCTCAGGCTTCCTCGTGACTGCAGGCGGCTCTGCCCTTGGTCGGGCTTGAGTCAGCAGTGGGCCCGTGTGCTCGTTGCAGTGGCAGTGCGCAGCCAGCTCGGTAGCTGGCAGCCAGTCTCATGGCTCCTGAGCACGAGGATCTGCACCCGCTCATCCCACTCATTCAGCACCGACGGCTGTGACTACATCGCCTTGGATTGGTATGGCGGATGGAGGGTTTCTAACCTTGATGAGGAGCGTTGCCTGCCGCCGCAGGATCGGGAGGTGAACACTCGGAAGGTGTCGGTGCACGCTGGTGGGGGGAGGTTCGCTGAGAAGCAGTGGCAGGAGATCATGGTGGGCGACATCGTGCGTGTGGAGAGAGACGAGTTCTTTCCCGCGGACTTGCTGATGCTGTCCTCAGCTTACCCAGACGGTGTCTGCTACGTGGAAACCATGAACCTGGACGGCGAGACCAACCTGAAGCTGCGGAAGGCGCTGGAGCAGACTCTGGTGCTGGATGAGGCTGAGGAATTTGGCGGCTTCCGCAGCACCATCAAGTGCGAGGACCCCAACCCGCACCTCTACACGTTTGTGGGCAACCTGGATTGGCAGAACGAGGTGACAGCCATTGGCCCGCAGCAGATCCTGCTTCGTGACTCCAAGCTGCGCAACACTGGGCACGTTTATGGTGTCGCCATCTTCACGGGCGTCGAGTCAAAGGTCATGCAGAACGCCACGCCCGCACCCTCCAAGCGCAGCCGCATCGAGCGCCGCATGGACTCCATCATCTTCGTCCTCTTCACCACGCTCCTCGCCATCTCACTGGCTGGCTCCATCGTGTTCGGCATCCGCCTGAACAACGAGACGCCGAAGTGGTGGTACCTCCGCCCGGCTGATGCCAATGTATACTACGATCCAGGGCAGCCGTTTCTCGCTGCGCTCCTGCAGCTGCTCACTGCGCTCCTGCTGTATGGGTACCTCATTCCTATCTCGCTCTACGTGTCGATAGAGATCGTCAAGGTGCTGCAGGCTTACTTCATCAGCCAGGACCTCCAGATGTACTGGCCAGAGACTGACCGCCCGGCCAAGGCACGCACCAGCAACTTGAATGAGGAGCTGGGCCAGGTGGACACCATCCTCTCCGACAAGACCGGCACTCTGACGTGCAATCAGATGGAGTTTCTCAAGTGCAGCATTGCCGGCACGTCCTACGGGCGCGGCATTACCGAGGTGGAAAGGGCCAGCGCCAAGAGGATGGGCGTCCCATTGTCCACGCTGCCCGACTATGACCCGGATGAGGATGAGCCGCCAGTGCAGGCCGACGGAATGGTCAACGGCCAGAATGGCAAGCACAGCAGCTCAGGGAACGGTGTATATGAGATGGCGCCGAAGCCGCACGTGAAGGGCTACAATCTCAAGGACAACAGGCTCAGACATGTGAGGTTCTGGGTCTATTATCTGGCATGCTTCTGGGGCCTTACCAAGTTGGCTGTGTCGCTACCTCTGCTTAAACGCTTATTCCGAAGGAGGACAATCTTGTCTGTCTTGCAACGAGCAGGACGGCTCAACAGCTAGTTGGAACATCTGCCACTGCAGAGCCGTCAGGCTGCCTAGTTGGTAAGTTCATATGCAGGGAAAGGGTGTCCAGTAAGATTCCATTGACGTGTTTTGTGTTCTGCCTGGCCTGCTCGCTCTGTAGGGAGCATGGATCGGGGAGCCAAACGCAGAGGTTGTGAGGCAGTTCTGGCGCATCTTGGCGGTGTGCCACACTGCGATTCCGGAGGAGGAAGATGGCCAAATCAAGTACGAGGCTGAGTCACCGGATGAGGCGGCCTTCGTCATTGCTGCACGCGAGGTTGGATTTGAGTTTATCCGCCGCACGCAATCGAGTGTTGTCGTTCGGGAGCCTTCTCAAGATGGTAGAGCGACAATCGAGAGGTACTCCTCGCCTGCATGTAGTTGGACACAGGTTCTCACTCTGCAGCTCAGTAGTATGACTGCGTGATTGTGTCCGACGTGTTGGCAGCTGCTCAATGACCCGCCCAAAACTTACGCTTTGTGGACCTGGCATGGGAACGCCTTCAGCACATGAAGGTTGTGGCAACATCTACCACATGCACTCACTTACGAGGGTCAGATGGTCTGACAAGTGCTTGATTGCTCAGGGAGTATCAATTTCTGAATCTCCTGGAGTTCAACAGCACTCGGAAGCGCATGTCAGTCGTCGTGAGGGACCCCGATGGTCACCTTATGATCATGTGCAAGGGAGCCGACAGGTGATGTCTGGCACTGAGTGCATACGGTGTTTCGCCCTCTTGTCAACTCCACAAAGTCGTGCATTTCAGCTTCTTTCTCCCTTTGCAAATGTACTCGTGACATGTAGTGCTGCATTCTCAAGCACATTGCTGGGGCGTCTCCCATGTGACAGTGTCATATTTGAGCGATTGGCACGGAATGGTCTACAGTACCTGGAAGCAACCAAGGAGCAACTGAAGCGGTACGGCGAGGCAGGCCTCCGCACTCTGGCCATCGCTTTTGCTCCACTCACCGAGGAGCAGTATGCAGTGTGGAACAAGGACTTCCTCGCGGCCAAGACCAGTCTTGGGGCTGACCGTGAAGCTCAACTCGATGCAACGTCCGAAAGGATTGAGCAAGGGCTCTACCTGGTCGGTGCTACTGCAGTGGAAGACAAGCTACAGAAGGGGGTAGGCGATCGATGCTCTCAGGACCCCTTCTAGTTGGTGTGTCGCAATGGCCGCCACTCCACTGGCTGTTATCGAGAGCTTCACCTGGCAGGTCAAGGAGGTTGTCGGAAGCAAGCATGTTTGCTCGTGCGTACCAACACTGCTGAGTGAGGCTTTGCATGAGCTCTTGACATCCCCTCTGTGCACAGGTCCCTGAGACGATTGACCGGCTGGCGAGGGCAGGCCTGAAGCTTTGGGTGCTTACCGGAGATAAGCTTGAAACGGCCATCAATATTGGCTATGCCTGCAGCCTTCTGCGGCAAGGGATGGAACAGATTGTCGTAAGCCTCGATCATCCTGATATCAAGGCCGCAGAAGATGCAGAAGACAAGGAGAAACTTCAGCAGGTCAGCATTGCCGTATCATGTCCCAGGCGCCTCGGTGAAGCATCTCTGCATCTCTCTTCAAGGCCGCTCATTGGCGGAGTTGACTAATTGGTTGTCAGGTTGGCTGAGCCGCTCCAGCAGCCTATGCGCAGGTGTGTCTTCAAAGTGTGTCCGCCCAGTTGCACGCTGGCCAGCGACGTGTTCTCGAGTGCACAGACCCTGGGCAGGTCTTTGCACTGATCATAGATGGCAAGACCTTGACATATGCTCTACACAATGACATCAAGCACAGCTTACTGGGCCTGGCTACCAGCTGCGCTTCAGTGATCTGCTGTCGAGTTTCCCCCAAGCAGAAAGCTCTGGTCCGTTCATCTTGGACCTGCTCAGTACAACAGCTAGTAGTATCACTCTTCTTGCCCAATCATGTTTCGTTTACTTGCCCAATCATGATTTTGTTTGACAAAAGCCTCACAATATACATAGCAGTTCGTGTGACAATGGGTGCACTGCTCTTATCACCCTTGTCTGTGCTATATTACTGAGCCAGGTCACAAGCCTCGTCAAAGAAGGGACTGGTAAGGTCACCCTGGGCATTGGTGATGGCGCAAATGATGTGGGCATGATACAAGAAGCTGACATAGGTGTGGGGATAAGTGGGGTTGAGGGCATGCAGGCAAGAATCCACTTGGCGAGCTGCACATATGATAAGCTCATTGCCCTATTGCATGGATGCTGATCAAATTTGGGGCAGTAGATGCTAGCCTCCTCCTTGCCTGTTGGATGGTTGAAGTCCTACCTCCCATGTAGGTTCTTGGAGCTGCAGCATGGCGCATGGGTCTGTCAGTGCACAATACTACAAGTGTCAGTGTGCTGGTCTGACACCAATCCTTTTCTGAACCCTATCGAACCAGGCTGTCATGGCCAGTGACTTTGCTATCGGACAATTTGCCTTTCTTGAGAGGTTACTACTCGTGCATGGGCATTGGTGCTACAAGCGTATCGCTCTTATGGTGACTTACTTCTTCTACAAGAACATCACATTTGGGATGACACTCTTCTACTACAATGCTTACACGGCCTTTTCTGGCGAGCTTTTGTATAATGACTATTATGCTGCCTGCTACAACGTCTTCTTTACCTCACTACCTGTGATTGCTTTGGGTATTTTAGACCAAGATGTCTCTGCAAAGACCGTGATTGCTGTAAGTGCCAAGCCCTCTTGGAGTTGCCGGTCATTGCCAGCAAGACATGAGAATGCAAGCTGTTCCGCCCGCTCTGGTGCACTGCCACCTGATGAGAAATTGGGTCGATGATTTGCGTGTTGTCTCATTGTGCTGCAGTTTCCTTCGGTTTACCAGCAAGGACCCAGGAACTTGCTATTCAACTGGCGGCGTATTACTTTCTGGCTGCTCAATGGCTTTTACTGCTCTGTCATCACCTTTTGGTTAACTTTGTGGGCATTCTCTTATGGATCTATGGAGCACAGTGGCAGAACCGCAGAGCTGCAGGGCCTTATGGCAACCATGTACACAACGTGTGTGTGGACCGTCAACATCCAGATTTTCTTGATCTCAAGGTAAAGCGATGTATTGCATCTGGGCCTCGCCAACATGGTTCACTTTCTCTGTGTCAGTCATGAAAAAGGGTGATCAACGGCCAGACAGAAAGGGTTTTAGGGGTACCGAGCTGCTTAACGGGGCATGTGGTGCATCGTGCAGTTACCTCACATGGATTCACCATCTTTTCATCTGGGGATCTATAGCATTTTGGTACCTCTTCATGGTGGTGTACGGCTATATTGGGCCTTCGTTCGACACCACTGCATACAAGATCTTCACTGAGGTGTTGGCTGATTCCCCAATCTATTGGCTCATCACAGCCCTCATTCCAGCCATTTGCTTGTTGCCGTTCTTTGCCTACACTGCCTTGCGCCAAAGACTGTTTCCAATGGATCATCACATATTGCAAGAAATCCATCACAAGAAGCTAGATGTTGAGGACCCCTCTGCATATCAAGCAGAACGGGAGAAGGCAGTAGAGAAGACCAACATAGGCTTCAGTTCGGCAGTAGACGCGTCCTTCCGCCGCTTAGTATCTCAGAGAGAGCAGCGACCTACACATTACTGAGCGCAATTGTTCAGGCATGATCGAATGTTTTTATATATTGTGAGAATCCGATTATACATATCGTGCCTTGCAGTATGGTGCCTAGTGGAGCTTGTCCTGTCCATAGTTGTCCCGCTACGGTGTACCATTGGTGAGGGCGTCATTGTTATGATTGTCTAGAGACAGAGATGTGTAGCTCCAGATATCATTTGGCACCTCATGCTAACGTGTATCCAAGGAGGAAGCAGGCAACCTGTTCACTATCTAACACCCATGTCGGCAATCGCCACCCACATACGTCTGCACAACCCTAGCGCTGTTGGCATCTAGGGAGCCATTGGGATACTGCATCACTCCAGAGAGAACCACGAAATCTGCATACAATCCAGGAGCCAACTGCCCATACTGGAGCTCCGCGAATCCTGCAAACGCTGCTGATTTTGTGTACCTGGGCAAGGAACAGTTGAGGTGCTGTGAAGTACAACAGAGGTTAGCAACAATGCTAGCTTGCGTGAGCTGCCATCGCAATATAACGACCACATGGGCATGCTGATGACGTCATGGTCAGGGGTGCCAGTGCATGGGACCTTCTACAGGAACATAATAGGAAAGGTCAGCAGGACGCCACTTATGCATGCCAGCAAGAGAGTGCTTGGTATTTGTACCCCAGTAGAGCCTCGTGCACACTCAGGATCTCAAGTGGATTGAAGGGTTGCTGGCTATTCTTGGGTATACGATTTGCAGCAGCATGTATGCCCTGGAGTGGCTCCAGCGGTGCAACCTGCAGCATGCATGCACCACATGACTTCACATGACAGGCCTGATACCCCAGTCAAGACAGGATTTGATCCATCGATTGGTGTGCAACAACGCCGCCCGGGGACAACTTACAGTCCAATCGGACCCCAAGGCAACGTTGGAACCAGAGCCTAGGAGAGACTTGATGATATAAGAGCCCCCATAGGCGCGCTCGTGTCCCAGCTTGGCAGTCAGTAGGGGCGCATCATCCACAAGGTGCTGGAGCTGCAAGCAGCAAGTCATAGAGTGGCCTCGCGTACATGTAAATCAGTAGATGAATGAAGCATGTGCCAAGCACAGGGTTGGTGTGATACAGAAAGGACAAGGGCTTACCTGCATGGACGCAATGGCTTTCAGTGCTCCAAAGCGAGGTGCTGCCTTCGAAGATAGGTGCTGTGCATGCTCTACCTTTTACGAACAAATTGATGTCCAGGAGGACTGTTAGGGCGCGCTCTGCCAAAGGCATGTGGTGATGCCTTGACCTGTGTCCACGTTGTGCAGGTAAACTTCAAGACCATCCAGCATGGCACGGACTGCACCAATCTCAACATGGTAAAGAGCAGAATCGATGTCCCACAAGCCTCCGACATTCAATGTGGTCGATGCTGATGATACGAAACCAACATTGAACATATCAACCAACAAAGATGACCTCTGACTTAGACCTATCGCTCGGGCCTATTCAGATTTTAAATCAGTCGCTGCATCTCACTCTCAGCCGGCGGTCTCTTGCACTATTGATTGTAGACACCTCCTCGAACACGTCTAGAACGTTGTCAACTGCCCTATCACCAATGGCATGGACTGCTACCTGTTGTTGGCGGCAGGAGGTCGAATCAGTGCACAGGCATTCCACAAGAAAGTCAGGAAGCTCAACAAAGCATCTGAAATCAAGCACTATTAGTACCAGTAGGACTGTCACTTGGTAGCAGTATGCAAACAAGTGGCGTCACCTGCAGAGTGGCCTTATCTGCTCCCAAGGCATGCTCAAGCAGCCACTTCTTGGTTACAACCTCAATGCCTGCTGTACCTTCCACATCCAAGTAAGGCTGCACCCAGATTCTGAGTCCATCGATCAGAGCCCCATGTCTCTTGGCAAGTTGCCCGTGCAACCTGTGGAGCTGTATCTTTCTCTCTATTGATAGTCTACTGCTTGTTCATATCTTATCTAGAACGTGGGAGAAGCTGTTGATGTGACCTCGTGAAACAGTGCTGTGCGTGAACCAATTGATCCATCTGCAAAGGCCTTGACTCCACCCCAACGGAGCTGATCACTGGCCCAGAAGCCTCTCTCAGCAACCCGAGACTGCACCTCACAGCACTTACGCCTTCATCATCATCATCATATTCATCATCATTCCCTTTGGCACATCTTGCAGATATTGCAAAGCAGAGGTTGAAGCATGACAGTGATTGCGCAGTGAAGAATGACAGCGATACAGTAGCTGATGCACATCTTGACAATGAAGCAGTTGCAGGATCCAATAAGGGGATGTACCGCTAGGCGTGGCCAAGTTTCGAGGGGAACAAAGACATATGCTCGAACAAGAAGGTCTCCAGTCATGTCTCCATGAAGATAGACCTCTGCCAGTGGCAAAAACAATGTCACCTCGGCCTTGAACATGAGCGCTACTGTCCAGCATCTTACCAGGCTGTTCCTTACCCAACAGGTATGACCTGTCTTTTTGGATTACTGCTGCTAATGTAAGAAGCAATACAATCATAGTTAGCACTGGCAAATCTTCTGCAACAACATGGACCCACCGTTGAGATCGTCCCATGGAGCCTTGGCAGCAGAGCCCGGCAAGAAGTTGCCAAAATCATGGATGGCAGTGACCCCATGGGAGAGCGCATGCTTGCAAGCACGTGCTAAAGCTGCCCTCCGATTTGCCAGAGAGGTGGCTGGAAGGTTCCTGGTCACCAGCTGCATTGCTGTTTCTTGCAGCAGCCCACTTGGAGCTGCGTTCGTGTGCATGCAGGTCCCACAGCATGCATGTAAGCGAGTAAGAGTACTTCAGAGGAGGACTAAGCCCAAAAGCGAGTACCACAGGCAAGTTGCACAAATATATGCGGCAAGAAGGGCTCACATCCAGACAAATCCCTGACAATTGACCCCCCGGGTGGATCTGGTGTTAACATGCTGATGTTGGCTCTCTCCAATGCAAGCTTGTTTGCCAAGCCCATATGGCCGTCAATCCGTGTGAGCCAGACCTGCAATCACTGGCCCCAGACGTCCTCAGACTTGCTGCATGCTGAGCTTGCTTGGCATTGGGCAGGACCACCAGAAGGCTCCATTTGTTAGACATAATAGTGGGAAGTAGCAAAACCACTCACTCACAGGGTTGTTGGGAGAAACGGGGTCAACCCAAGAGGCAGATGGCAGGGCACCCCAGAAGTCATGGTTCCAGCCCCAGCCTTGAATCCATGCACCGCTGTCCGCACCTGCAAGCACCGGCCCTCTTGCCCTCAGTGTCACGAAATGATAGAACAGAGGACAGCCCATCAGGAACATGGGCCTCCAAACACGTGCATTGTGGCGCCTCTGCTCCCTGTACAGAAGGTAGGTCTTGCTAAAGGAGATAGTTGAGTAGACTGCACCAGCACTGTGGGCCACCGATCACGTATTTGAAAGGTGAACAGACTGAGATTGCTTACCGGCTGCAGCAGCAGAAATGACTGCTGCCAAATCATCACGACCGCCAACATTCCGAAGGTCCAGCTTGACTAGCTGCGACTAGTTGCAGCGGGGCAATTTCTGACAGCATCTTCCAAGAGCTTTACGCGCTAGATCGGCATGCAAATCTTGCTACTGCTCTTCAGAGGGCCAGTTTAGGAAGAGCTATGCAATCCAGCGAGCCAATCCAAGTGCCAGGAGTAGACCGGCGATGTGTTGTCGCTGTGCTAAGTGCTCTCAGCTGACTGCATCAGACATGTGCTACGTCCTGTAGTCGTTGGCTATGCATCTGCTCCGTATTGGCAGGAGACAGGCTTGCTTGGTCTAGCTTGAGCTGGTAGGGCTATGCTGCTGGCGTGTACCTCGAGGCCACCGCCAAGGAAGTGCAAGTGCGCATCGACGAAGCCTGGGGCGACGAAGCGACCATGCAGGTCCACCTTGCGCGTCTGCGGGCCCGCTAGGGCCTGCAGGATGCAGTGCAGAGGGGCAAGGTGGTGACGGGGGGTGGCATGGCGCTCGCGCGGCAGGGCTGAGTGGCAGCTCGGGACGGGGAGCGTACAGCCAGGGCGGCGCGAGAGCCCAGCGCCTGGATGCGGCCGGCGCGCACGGCCAGGGCGGCAGCCAGTGGCGCCGCCGGGTCGGCCGTCCAGAAGGTGGCGTTGAAGAAAAGCAGGTCGGGCGGCGGGGCGGCGGCTGGGCCCCGCAGCGCCAGCAGGAGGAGGCCCGCCAGGGCCGCCGCCAGCGCGGCGGCGAGCGCCGGGCCAGGAGACGGCGCCATGGCTCGGGTGGGGAGAAGCGGCGGTGCAGCCAGGCACGGCAGCCAAGTGGAAAGCGGGCCGGGGGGGAATGGCTCGTGTCGCCCTCACGTCGCCTTTCCCGGCTCTTCTCGGGACCTTGTCAGCTCTGTTCTGTTGTGTTGTGGGCCCTGCCTTGCTCCCAGGCTCACGCAGTGCACCACACTTGCGGGCAGGCCGCAAGGAAAGAGGCTTAGCGGCTCCCGCCCCCAAAGCCAGCCCGAAAGCGATGGAGGGAGAAGGCGCGCGGGGCGCATGAATTGAAAGGGAGGCCAATTCAAGCCAATACATTGTTCAGGCAGAGTCGCGTGCAGACTAAACAATGCTACATAATACGGAGACCTAATCTAAGGTACCTAAGATGACATTAGTACCCACGGGTGAGCACAAACAAATCTGACAAGCTAACTTGGGGAGCTGGAGCGCCGCCACGAAAG
>WELB01000203.1:0-21979 GCA_009602725.1 Spirogloea muscicola
TGCCAAAACTCGATGCTATTGTAGATGCTGATAGACCAATCTGGAGAAAAGAAGGGCAGCTGCCCATTCAGAGGTCTTCATTGACTTTGAGCACTGTCGTGTACAGACATCATGACAATGTCAATGTCCACCTGGTCAACCCGATAATGTATATGAAGCGAGTCACAACTGTTGTTCCAACCTTGGCATAATCAAGGCCGCCATAAATGTCGCCTACGAGCATGTCCACGGCAATGTTGTCGCCACTTTGGCTAAGCTCTAAGATCTCATCAAAGCTGCCACAGCACACACCAATACCTCTGAGATGGTTACGCACTTCATGGGCACATTGTAAAGACAGAAGCTTTTACCTCCTCTTATGGACAGGCGCCCAACTGCAATGTTTTGCATGCTTAGGAGATTGATGCACTCCGTACTTGGTACACTTTGTCAGGAGGCGGCCCAGTCCCCAGAATGTACCGCCCCCAACGTTGGTTCCACTCACACGTTCATATTTGCCTGGACCATCAACCTGTGTATCACTGAGAGTATGTCACAGATGAATCACTCACGTTGTGTCTGCCGGAGCTGCCAGAGGCCTGAGCAATTATACATTTATGAGTTTTGTGCAGAGGCTGGTGGTAGTGAGTAAAGTCACAGCACCCTTGGCTTAAGAATGTCACGAGTATGATCTTCCAAAAGTGAGTAGACCATGGTGAGAATTGCAGACCTTCAGAATGCTGACACCTGATCCGATATTGACAAGGAGGTATGGAAATGGATCGTTGGAATCGAGCTGAATAAATTGCTTCAGACCATCCAAATGCGTGAAAGCTTCGTCCCGCATGGCCTGCAACCACACGGCCAGTCGATTTTGTTGTTATTGACCAGAGCTCATGTTCTCCCTTATGTTTGCAAAAGCGGTAGTGACTGTGACTGGTATACATATTGTGGAAGATGCTGTGCATTGTTCTGATGATCTCCTCATCAGGAACATCACACATGCCTGCACATTCTGCTAGTAGTGCTGGTTGTATGCAGTGTAGATATTAGGAAATGGAGTAGCTGTCGTGTGTGAACACGCAACTTACTCTTATGAGGAAGTTCAACCCTGCAACAATGCACTTCATCTCATCCTCCTTGTCAAGTGTGATGTCTAACTTCTCTTTGAAAATGTGCGCATATTTGAAGGCACCGCCACCTGTTGCCTGTTCCCACAAAAATTATCACTCAATGAAAAACAGATCCAGCCAGCGTTATGACTCTCGCTTCTCGCAAGTACTCTGCTGCGATGTAGCTTTCAAGAGCCACTAATGCGAACCTCCAGCAGGACTTCACAAGCCCTTCTACACCACTGACAAAGTCATAGCATGGAATGTATAGTGCTATGATATTCTTACTTCATCTCTCAAGACAGTGACATAGATGCTTGAATCATCTAGCTTCTGTGCACCCTAAAGGCCTCAGTCAATGATCAGTCTTCAAGTACCTTAATTGTTGTTCCGCGACCAGCTCCGTAGCCCCAAACGGTGTCCTCTTGTCCTTCCAGACCTGAATGCCACAAGCCAATACTCTTTACAAACTTTGTGATCTGCCTGATGTGACTGCACGCTTACTCGATTTGTGCATACTTGCAACCAAGACCTAGCCGTCAAAGAGGTCACTGTTGTGCCAGAAACGAACTCCCAAGGTATCCACTGGAACTCAGAAGTAGCTCAATTGGATGCAAGTCAGACCTGACTATCTTGTATCATTCAGGTCGGCACACCTTGTTACATTGTTGGGACAATAGAGTACGATGCGAGTGACTCGTACTGCTAAAGAGCTGCCTCAATGACCTTCAAAGCATCATGAGAGGCAGCTCAAGTACCTATTGTGTTGTATGAATGGAGCTGCTTGGACTCGATGAAGTCAAGAGCATCGCTCAGCTTGTTGGTCTCAAACTTTACAAAGTGCAGGCGTCCTCCAAGAACTGGAAAGTTACTCCTCGCTGACAGTTTGTTGATTCTGGTGAGCTGGGTGTGCTGAAGGCTGGGGGATGCTGAGTCTGGGTGCCTTGAGAAATACACAATCTTGATGAGAGAACCTAGCCAACAAGAGCAAGCACTCAGCTTCAGTCGAAGCAAAGCTGCGAAGGCCTGTCCAGCAACAATGGAGCCGCCACATTTGGCATGGCAACCCTCCGTATTTTCTCAGTGTCATTTGCACGTGCATTACTGTGGAAGGTAATACACATGCAAGCGGCTCAGAGGAAGCCTCCTACACTTTACGTCGCAGATAGATCGTTGTCAAGAGGAATTTTCACAGGACACAAAGTCCAGGAAAGTAGGGACGTTGTTTGATTGATCGGCTGGCTGCCAGCTAGCTGGCTAGTGTCTCAGGGGGACATCTGGAGTTGCTGCAAAGGGGCGCCACTTGGTGAAAGCGCGACGGAGTCACCTCCGAGGTCGACGGCGAAGTGCGTGACGTCGTGGCTCTGGTTGGGGAGCACTATGCTGGGGTTGCGGTCGTCGGTGGACCCCTGGATCGACGCGCCGGTGAGGTCCAGCACCGGCCCGGGGGGCGCCCTCGGGCCCTGGCTCGCCCGAGGCGCCGCGTCCGGAGCCGAGGCTCCGGCGGCTTCCGGCGGCTCCGCTCGTGGCTCGTCCGCCATTGCCACGCCGCAGCCGCCGCCGCCGCCGCNTTCTGCCTGAACAATGTAATGGCTTGAATTGGCCTCGCTTTGATTTCATGCGCACCGCGCGCCTTCTCTCTCTACTCGAGAACATAGCGAGTCTGGGATATGCACGACGCGAGGATATGATCCCAGCCCAGATGGGTATGCCGGCAGCCTATCTGTCATTTCTGCGACGTCGAGTGTCAACCTGTCTGCAACGAGCTCAGGCGTATGCTCTGCATCAGAAAGCTGGTCGAGCCTTAGCTGCTGGCACAAGAGCTAGTCAATTGCCGTCCGGTATTCGAGCGTCAGCTAGCGACCTCTATGTGCTGACTCGTGGTTACTGAGCGGGTCAGCTTAGCAGCAGGTGACGTACATTTGTCCAATGTGCTTGCCTTTGTACTTGGCCACACATGGCCTCCCCATCTCTTAATATACACGCATTTCCTTCGAAGAAGAAGGGCTCGCCCATTGAGGATAGGGGCTGAAAAAACCAGCCCAAAAAAGAATGAACAAGGTCCAACGAGTCGGCACTCGTAGAAAACCTATATATGCCTGCTCAGCACTCCCTAGTTTGCAGGCGCAAATTGACAAGGAGCAGCCGGAAAGGGTTTGCCGCCTGTTGCTGGAGAGTGCAGCCAGGGCTCGAGCAGCACGAAGATGCAAGGCATGTGCCAGGTAGCGCTGCATTTGATACGCCAGGGCCTGGGAGCCCGTGGCGGTCGTGATCTGCGAAATCTGACCCTTCGTGCCGTCCCAGGACACTTTGCATCTTGCAAGCGGGTGCAGTTGGTCAGATCACTTATTCTAAATCCCAAAAGCCCCGTGGCCATTAATGGCGAGGAAAAGAGACGTCATCTATTCTTGTAGAAGAAGGTTAAAGGCGGCGAGGGCTGCAAAAGGGCCATCTGGTAGGAGACGAGCTTGTCCCACTTGCAGACTTGTAGACGTCCACAAGGCATGTGAAGTGTGGCTTTGTCCATTGGGCTGGACTCTCACAGCCACTGACATCTTTGGGTAGAGCTTCTTCACTGGGGCTCTTGGCTGTCCCTCTTGAACATCGAGCAGTGGCCCTCACGGCAGGGGCAGCAGGGCGAGCGGCCAGATCCAGCATGCCGCAGTCTTATTGACCCTGCTGCATTGCCTGTGCCTCTCCGCATCCCTGCAATTTTCCTGGCTGTCTCTCATCTGCATGCTGCCTGTGCCTTGGCTGCCGTCTCAGATCCTGGTGGGGCGACAATCTGCCTGTGCTTATTGATTCGACTGCTGCTCTTGACTAGGAGTTCGTGAGTAGCCACTCACGAACTCATGTTAGCCACTTTTATTGCTGGGCGGTTGGAGCTCTTGTTTGGGCTTCACCCTAGACCTTGCCAATCCTAACTTGGGGCTGGCCTATAGCAGCCTCTGTCCCTCTTTGGGGAAGCCTTTCAAAACGGTGCTGAAGTGCAAGTCGTTGTCGTGCCACAGGGCGTCGATTGCTATATTGCGTTGAGAAGTCAGACAGTACGGAAGCAGGCAATAAATCAGCCTTGCGTGGTGGGCACTCAATGAAATTGTGGGCACTCAATGAAATGAATTGGAAAGAAGGTCTGCGAGGACTTCAGGACATACTTCGATGTTGAACGAAAACAACAAAATGGAAAATAGCAGAATAGGAGTAACCAACAGATGACGTGGTTGGCAATCAAAAGCCAATTTATTTACAGGTTACAGTTATGCTTTGTGTACGGACTTGGGGTCAGGCTGTTCCTTCGACTCCGCCGGTGAACTTTCAGAAATTGCTCCTGTTGTGGCTACTGATCCATCAGCCATTGTTCCTGTGGCCACTGAGTGTGACACAGATCCTTATGAGGTAGAGCATCCTCTGAGGAGTCGGGTTGTCAATCAACATGTCTCAAGGAGAGCAGCCACCGAAGCCACAGTACCAAGGTACTCCCGGAGGCGCCTCCTTAGCCGAGGTCAGGATTATTTATGACTGCAGAAATTTGTCGATCGGAAATGCAGGGACGCACTATTGGCAGAGAAGCCGCCATGACTTTACTAAGTCCATATATGTGTAAGGAAGCGGGCGATGTTTACAGGGAATTGATAAAGTCAATTCCGGCACAGACTAAGCCGATCTTTGCTGATGCAATTCCTGCTGAGAGAGCATCAGGTCCGCAGCTGATAGATGATCCCGTTGATGATATGTTCAAGCGTCTCGCTCAGCAATTTCGAGTCAATACTACAACGTATAAGCACGGAGTTGAAGAGGTTTCATCGTAAGCAGGATGAGTCGGTCACTGTATGCTATTTCAGATTCCGTAAGCTGATTAAGCAGTCAAAGACTGATATCAGTCAGAAGGAGCTAGCAGTACAATTCTTGCGTGAAATGGCAGGGGACTCTTTTCAGCAAATTCGAAATGTCCTCATGATGAGAAGACAAGAGTTGAACAAGGAAGACTATGATCCTGAGGATGTTCATCAAGTTTTGGTGGACAAAGAAAGGGAAGATTTCACACCGCACTGTTGATGAACATCCTCAAGATCATGGTCTTCCTTGTTCAACTCTTGTCTTCACATCATGAGGAGATTTCGAATTTGCTGAAAAGAGTATCCTGCCATTTCACGCAAGAAATGTACTGCTAGCTCCTTCTGACTGATATCAGTCTTTGACTGCTTAATCAGCTTACGGAATCTGAAATAGCATACAATGACCGACTCATCCTGCTTACGATGAAACCTCTTCAACTCCGTGCTTATACGTTGTAGTATTGACTGGAAATTGCTGAGCGAGACGCTTGAACATTTCATCAACGGGATCGTCTATCAGCTGCGGACCTAATGCTCTCTCAGCAGGAGTTGCATCAGCAGAGATCGGCTTAGCCTGCGTCAGAATAAAATTACTCAATTCCATTCATGTCCATCGAGTTTTGGTGGACAAAGAAAAGGCAGATTTTACACTTCGCACTGCTGATGAACATTCTTAAGATCAAAGTCTTCCTTGTTTATTGTTGTCTACTCATCATGGGGAGATTTCGAATTTGCTGAAAAGAGTCCCCTGCCATTTCATGCAAGAATTGTACTGCTAGCTCCTTCTGACTGATATCAGTCTTTGACTGCTTAATCAGCTTACGGAATCTGAAATAGCATACAGTGACCGACTCATCCTGCTCACGATGAAACCTCTTCAACTCCTGCCATACAATGTAGGATTGACTGGAAATTGCTGAGGGAGACGCTTGAACATTTCATCAACGGGATCATCTATCAGCTGCGGACCTAATGCTCTCTCAGCAGGAGTTGCTTCAGCAAAGATCGGCTTAGTCTGTGCCAGAATGGCACAACTCAACTCTCTGTAAACATCGGCCGCTTCCTTACACATATATGGACTTAGTAAAGTCATGGAGGCTTTTCTGCCAATAGTGCGTCCCTGCATTTCCAATCGACAAATTTCTGCATCATAATTACTCCTGACCTCGGCTAAGGAGGCGCCTCCGGGAGTACCTTGGTACTGTGGCTTCGGTGGCTGCTCTCCTTGAGACATGTTGACAACCCGACTCCTCAGAGGATGCCCTACCTCAGAAGGATCTGTGTCACACTTAAGTGGCCACAGGAACAATAATAGCTGATGGATCAGTAGCCACAACAGGAGCAATATCTGAAAGTTCACCGGCGGAGTCTAAGGAACGGCCTGACCTCAAGTCCATACACTAAGCACAAATGTAACTTGTCCACAAGCGGAATTCGCTCGGCCTAGTAAACAAGTCGAAGGACAAGTCACAAGCAAAGTATGTGAACAAGAGGCCGGAGCGAGTCAATAGTACCCTCAGAGAGGGTTTCCTTTGCGGACAGTATCGGAAACAGAGTACCCTTAGAGAGGGTTTCGAAAGAAACAGGAACGGATCGATAATCGAAACAGTAACCACGGATCAATGTAGTGACAGTGACAGCGAACGTTTGGGCACTAAGCCAGGTAAGCAGACTGAGCCGGAATGTCCAATGGACTAACTCCCACGAAACGCAATATCAACGGCAAGATGCAAACAAGCAACCTCAGGTTGCACGTACAAATGCAGTCACACTATGAGAGCCACTTGTACAGACACGTTGAGAGTTTCCTAATATCCAAGGTTAGGCTTGGAGGCAGTTTCGCACAAGGTCGCGGTGTTCCCGGATTACCAAGTGCGCGCCCGGTCTGACGCGACCAGGTGCGGGTCTCCTCGGGGTAAGGCTCTCTGCGGGGTTGCGTCCTGTAACTGTGCCCACCTTCTCGTCGTGGCCCTGGACGCGCGCGCTACGCTTACTGGGCAACGGCAGCAGCAGCGGCAGCGGCAGCGGCAGCGCCGGCGGCAAAGGTTGGCAACAGCCAAACGGAGAGACTAGGCCGAGCGAACACCTCGGCTCTCCACAGCCTTTATGCTGTGCACGCGCGCCTTCTCTCTATGCTTGGTAAGATAAAGAATGACATGGTTTGTTGGGGTGGGCCATTTGGGTTCCCCGGCCTCAAGGCCAGTGTAGCCTGAGACTCGCTTCTACCACTACCTACCATTTCCCCACCACTGCCCAGCCGGTTCCTCACGGCTCGTCGAGGCATATCACGCCTTCGACGTACTTTCGTGAGCTTTCTCGGCCTTATAAATCAAGGGCTTTGTGTAATGCAGGTGGCAAGAGGGCAATACGCTGCACGTCGAGGCACTGATTGACCATGGCAGCCGAGGAGCCTACGCACCGTTGATGGGCGAGGCGCTGGCGCCGGTTCAGGATGATGCTCCAACGCCGAGCCGGATTGAAACGTATCCTTTCTAACCAAAGCGGGTTGGAGATGCCGCGCTAGCGACCCCACCTTCACACCAAATTGAAAAGTGAGACACCCTCGGATATCCACGTGAGCAGCCACGTCCGCATCCTTGTCAGCACCGACACCAATGAGCCACCGACGGGATATTGCACGACATCGTCCTCATTGCGCTGGCTTGCTTTGCAGGCAACCTGTGCCTCTGAGCAGCTGGCCGCTGGACCGAGCTGGTGCCTCTTCTGCCATCACCATTGGCCTCTGCTCTCTACGCCTTCCCTCCGCCGACAGCCGCAGCCTCGCTGGTGCGGCACATGAATCGCAACCCAGTGTGGGCGTTGGCAGCCGCCGTCGCTGTCAAGCTTTCCTCTTCCGGCATTCTCCCGCCCCTTGTGCAGGACGCCACAGGCTCAACTGCCATGGTACAGGCAGTGCGTATGTTGGAGCTCACTTCAATCTGTGCTTGGGTACAGACCATGGACAGGATGCAACTCGGAGTTCACATGTATGCATTGAACGTGCAAGAGGTCCAGGATGTGACAAGGTACAACAAACTGCCCAGCCTCCGGAACTTCAATGGTAGACTGACAACCACAGTAACAGTTGAGCGGTCCCCGCTCAGTATCACTAACTTCTGAAGCCGCTACTACGTGTTAACTACAAGCAGCATTGCAACGGGACCCCACGTTACACGCCGATCTGGCAGCCTTTAGCGCCACGGTGGAAGCTCCAGCCCCGCTTCTCGTGCCACGTTTCAACTCTGCGAATGTTGCTCCCGGCCATTGGCGTGTGGCGATTGGAAGGTCCCGTGCACAGGCCACGTCAGACGCCACGTGGGACCAAGACCTCCCGCCGTCTCCCTCCTGCATGGAGGCAGTGCTGCGCGTCTCCGCCGCCGTCGCCGCCGCCGCCGTCGGCGCCGCCGCCGTCGCCGCCCGCAGTGCCATGCTCTTGCGCCAAGCGAGCTTGCGAGCTCTCCCCTCGCGGGCTCCACNGTCGGGCGAGCGCGGTCGGCCTGTCGTCGCAATGGCAAACTTGCCGGCCATGAGCGGCCTCGGCGGCGGCGAGACTGAGGCGAGGCACTCCAACCGCCTGGCCAAGGAGCAGAGCCCGTACTTGCTGCAGCACGCGCACAACCCCGTGAGTCCCTGGACGCACTCTCCTGGCAAGCAAGCCTCCATGCTCGGCCGCAGTCATTAAGTGCGCTCATTCAAGTCAATTAAAGTGCAATCTCCTGAGTGCCGTTAAGGTGGATTGGTACCCTTGGGGCGAGGAGGCCTTTGCCAAGGCCCGCGCCGAGGACAAGCCCATCTTCTTGTCGGGTGAGCTGCATAATTGAAGCTCCGTGTGCCACTGGTCAGTGCATGCGTTGGCTTGCCCCTCGGCGAGGTCAGGCGAGCATCAAGGCCGGAAGCAGCACTTCCTTCATGGCTCGGTCTGGGAGCTAGCATGCGCGCCCGCAGCTCGTAGGCTTGTTGTGCTCCTGTCCAGCTTGATGCTATTATAGTGCACTAGCAGAAGATATTTGCCACTTCCTCACAAGAGGCTCTCGGCAAGTGCAAATAAGTCTCAGATACACTGACCATCATTCTTCTTCCACGTTGCCAATGGCCACCGCAGTGGGGTACAGTACGTGCCACTGGTGAGCTGTGCACGCCCACCCAGCAGTTTGCCATGCATGACAAAGGGAGGAGCTGGCTTTACCTGCTCATTGCAGCTAGCAAGCCCCATGTGTTTCTGCCTCGCTTGCAGCCGGTGCCTGACCTCTCCATCGAGGCATGCATCTCCCAGGTGCCATGTGATGGAGGTGGAGTCGTTCGAGAGCGAGGAGGTTGCGAAGATCATGAATCAAAATTTTGTCAACATCAAGGTCATTGTTCGTATATCAGCTCTGGGCTTCTTGCTTATCCTGCATACCAGGTATGCTTGTCAGCAACTTGTCATGCACCACGTGACTTTCCGTGGTCACTGAAAAGAAATGTCTGGATGTAACACCAGCTTTTGACATGTGTATTTTTGCAGGTCGACCGAGAAGAACGACCAGATGTTGACAAGGTGCTTCATTGGTGATGGCACTCATGTCTGCCGTCGTCGTGTTCTGTCAGAAATCTCCTGAAAATTGCACAGTGTGCCTCCACCTGAAGCTCTTCAAAGCACACAGTGTGCATGGAGCATGCACACTTGCCGTGCTTAGCACAAGCGTCGCTGCGCCTCTGCAACTAGGCTTCTGATGTAGGGCCGGTTGCTGTGGACCAGGTGTACATGACATATGTCCAGGCGACGCAAGGGGGAGGCGGCTGGCCCATGAGCGTGTGGCTTACGCCGGTTCTCAAGCCGATCCTTGGGGGAACGTACTTTCCACCTGAGGACTCTTTGGTCGCCTCGGCTTCAAAGCCATCCTCAAGTAGGTACAGACTGCCAAGTATATCGAGTCAAGCATCTCATAGAACTGTCAGTGGATTTATACTTTTGATTGGTGGGCGACAATCTTGCTCTGATCACGAGCATGTATTTCTGCATGCAACACCCTAGCGAAGGGTATCACATATGACTGAGCCAGGAAGGCTCCTTCTGGGAGCAAGATGGAGCTCTGTTTATGTGGAATCATCCTAACTCCTCAGTCCTACCCTGGAACTTAAATTCTAATCAGGAGTATGCCATTGTTGTGAGAAGGAGGGTGCGCGAGGCTTGGGATGCACGGCGGACGGACGTAGAGGGCAGGGGGCAGGCTGTCATGGAGGAGCTCTCTAAGGCCACACAAAGCTCCGCTTCCGCGACAGAGCTTCCACCAGGACTTGCTGCTCGGGCCGTGAGCCTTTGCGTGTCCCAGGCAGGCACCTCCTTGCCAGTATTCAGTCAGATAGACACATAAAGAGCACGCACTGTGCATAACGTAAACATCATACTACTACTAGTCTGAATTCCATATCAATTCCACCTGTTTCTGGCTGAGTCTATCATGCTGTCTAGCTCATCAATGTGCACAATCTAAATTTGGTGCTGGTGCGTTGAGATGGCTCACGCAGTTATCCGACAGGTATGACTCGCGGCTGGGCGGCTTTGGCTCCGCTCCAAAGTTCCCACGGCCGTCTGAGATCAACATCCTGCTACGGCAGCACCTGCGGTCGAAGCAACAACGCCGCGACAAGACTGCACAGAGGGTGCTCGACATGGCCCTCTTTTCGCTGAGGGCCATGACCAGAGGAGGCATGCATGACCACGTGGGAGGAGGCTTCCACCGCTACAGCGTCGATGAGCATTGGCATGGTGTGCTCCTCAGACTTTCCATCACTAACTATACCTACTTTTTCCATGTTCCTGACTTGCAAGCACTGCTGACGTGGTACAATTAGATGTACGAGTGAACAAGTTGACACTTGAGCACTCAATCTATAGGATGGGAGAGAGCGATGGACAGTAAAATTCCCCCTTCTGGGGAGCTGGGGTGTGGCACTGAATGGCACTGTGACTGGTTCCTGGGGCGCAGTGCCTCACTTTGAGAAGATGCTCTACGACCAGGGCCAACTGGCGAACACCTACCTGGATGCATTCACGATCACTCAGGATCCCCAGTATGCCCTTGTGGCTAGAGACATTCTTGACTACCTTCTAAGGGACCTGACGCACTCCCAAGGCGGCATATACTGTGCTGAAGATGCTGACAGTCTGGAAGAGGGCGCACAACGGAAGAAGGAAGGGGCCTTCTATGTCTGGAGAGCAGACGAGGTCCGTTAGATGAGCATGTGTAGCATCTCAGAGAGAAGCTTAATGGGTGCAAATGAAGCAATGCCCCACATGTTCCCTTGACATAGGAGCAGCCTGGCTTTAGCCAGTGATGTCAGCCTATGAGCTTTCATTTGTCACCAATCTTCATGGCCCTCTTTGGCCCTCTTGTTCTCTATGTGGATGCCAGATTGCAGAGATTTTGGACGAGGAAGAGGCCAAGGTAGTCAATCTCCATTATTACATCAAAGCTGAGGGGAACTGTGATCTATCCTCACGAAGTGACCCTCACCATGAGTTCAAGGGCCTCAATTGCCTCATTCAGAGGCACGAAGTCTCTGACACTGCCAAGACCTTTGGCATGACGGTTGAGAAAGTCGAGGAGCTGCTGGGTGAGAGCAGAGCAAAGCTCCACGCCAGGAGGGAGCAGCGCCCAAGACCCCATCTTGATGACAAGGTTCACTTCCACACCGTTCACAGGATGCAATCCTGTAGCCGTGAATATTGATATGATGTCAATGTGCAAGAGGTTCCAATATGGACTACAGTCTCATGAGCAGACCGCGGCGTGCTCGACTGCAGATCATTGTAGCATGGAATGGACTTGCCATTTCTGCTTTTGCAAGAGCATCACGTATCCTCCAGTCTGAGCCCTCAGACATGCGCTTCAACTTCCCCATCATGGGCGTAAAGGTAATCCTTGTGCCGTCGCACTTGCAGACACTCAACTACAATTATAGCTTTTGCTTTGACCAAGCGGCACATAATCATCTAAATATGCTGAATTCATTTTCAACCCTTTGAGATAAACTCAGCTGCGATGGTACTGTAACACCAAAATAGTACTTCAGGGGAGGGCAGAGTGAGAGGAACATCACTGGCTGCTTGGAGTCCTGCTTTTAGCCTGACAACCTCAGGAGTTAATTTGTGTTTCATGTCATGGCTTGACTGCTCGACCTACAGCCTACTGAGTACTTGACATCAGCTATCCGCTCCGCAAGCTTCATCAAGGTCAACATCTATGATCCCAGCTCAAGAAGGTTGAGGAGAAGCTTTCGGCAGAGCCAGTCAGAGGCGTCAGGCTTCATTGACGACTACGCATTTCTGGTTGCTGGCCTCCTCGACCTTTTTGAGGCCAGCGGTGATGTCCAGTGGCTCTCTTGGGCCTTGGACCTTCAGCAGACGCAGGTGAGGTGTCCTTTCCTTTGCCACAATCTCTCACTCCCCTCTTTGTTGCAGATGCAATGCTTGTCAATTGGCCTGTTACCTTACAACTGAGCTTGCTCCACGCTCATGCACCAGGGAGGAAGTACTAAGATCTTGGGAAGCTGCACCTACATTTTGCCTTTGTCCTTATTTTGCTCTTGTCTTCCTTTCAGGATGAGCTCTTCCTTGATCAAGAAGGTGGGGGCTATTTTAGCGTGGCAGAGGGAGACACCTCTATCCTCCTGCGCATGAAAGAGGACTATGACGGTGCTGAGCCCTCCGGCAACTCCGTTGCCGCCACCAATTTGCTACGGCTGTCGGCTATGCTCACAGGCGAGCTTGCTAAGAAGCTGCGGAGCACTGCTGAGCACACCATGGTTAGTGACTATCTTGAAGCCTCTCACTGAAACTCAGTACTCCACGTCCTTGGTTCTTGGTCAGCAGGCGAGCTTTGAACTAGGAATATTGAAGAACGTACAAGGCACCTTACTCTGAATCCTGATATGTCATTCCCTAGTAGGTGTTTAGATAAGCATGTCAAGGAGCAGCTGCTAACATAATTTGCACAATGCAGGCCGTCTTTGAGGAGCGATCAAAAGAGATGCCACTAGCACTCCCCCAGATGTGCTGTGCAGTTGACCAGCTTGCCTCACCAGCTAAGCGCCAGGTGATCATTTCGGGGGACAAGCAATCAGCTGTTGCCAACGATCTGGTTAATGCCGTTTTCTCAGTCCACGAGCCAGATCGTGTGGTAAGCTCCTTGCTCCTTGTATCTACCTCCTGTAATTAAGTTGAGCATTTGTACATGACTTTGCAGATGATGACTTTGCAGATGCAGATTACCTTCGCAACAAGCCACACTGGGCACAAAGCCATACTGCGCATGTGACGGCCTGTATGGGAGTCAGCATCGTCTGTCGTGGCAAATTTCCACAACTCTTGCAGATTTTCCTGGTCCAAATAGAAGCATATATAAGCGTGGCACATCACTCTGATGTGCAAGTAATAAGTGTGCAGGTGCTGCAAGTGGATAGCTCAAATGAGCAGGACCGCAGCTTCTGGGAGGAGCACAATAGCTCGGTGCTCACAATGAGCAAGTCTGATGCATCGGGCCAGCCGGCTGCCTATATCTGCCAGAATTTCTCCTGCCGTGCGCCCACATCGAATACTGCTGATGTACGGCGGCTGCTGCAGGAGGCACCTGCAGAGCCAAGAATTTCAAGCCTGAGTATTGGTGACTTGATGCAGAGGAAGTCGTGAGCAATCTGACCAGGTCAATTTGTTTGGTCACAGCTGTGTCTTAAATTTGTCACACTTTCTGCAGATATTGAGGCATTTGCTGGCGGACAGCCAGGTGTACGAGCAGCCATTGAATGCACCTCAGGCATTTGGCCTGCTCCTGAGAAAATACATTCAGCAGCAAGAGACAAAGAAGTGCACAGCAGCATGCTCCAAAGAGAGGCAACAATATCCACCAAAAGTGGTAGACGATTTGGACAGGGTTTGTCCTTCGATGTTCTCTATGTCATTGGGACATTTTGTTGCCCACGCCAATTTTCTCATGTACATGTCACATATTCATGTCGTAGGCCATATTTTCAAGCTCGACAGTACGACTGGGGGTGTTCGTGCAATTTTTTGACCAAGCTGCATGCTGAAGCCTGCGAGCCTGGCTGGCCTCTGCCACCTTGTGTTTGGTATCAGATGGTATTATGGTCGCAATGAGTAACAGGCTTGTGTGGCAAACCTTAAGAACCAGAGGTCCTGGACAAGTTGCAGCTTGTGGATGTTGTGTAGGAGGATCAAGGACAAGACTTTGTGTTATTGTGACCGATTGCCTAGCTGTAGGCATAAAGCTTGAGCGGTTGTGCACAAGGTGGGCGGATCAAGAATCACTATTATGGCCATCCTTTAGAAGCATGTGTGCATGACGGGAGCTTCTTTTTCCGGAGAGACACCGTTGCTCTCGTGTTGAGGCACTAGGTATCATAAAGGTCATCCATACTCGAGCCCTCAGAAGACGCTGCTGCCATTGGCAACTTAGCTGCCCCATTTGCAGATCTCTATAGGTAGGATCCCTTTATGTATTGACCTGTGGTTACTGAGCGGGTCGATCTGCTGTAGGTTGCCCTTAGTACTTGGCCATTTGGCCTTCGTTTGTTTAAATTACACGAAAATCTTCTACAGGGAAGAGTGTGTGCTGTTTTCTCAAATTTAAATGTTGGAATGCACTGTTTAGTCAGGGAGTTGTTTGCCAAGCGAAGTTCTTATGTACTGTGCTTGTGATACTGCTTGATCATGCAAGTTACAGTCCATTGCCCATTCTGCTTGTATAAGAAAGCGGGTCATGGTTGATGCCTTCCGTGATCAGCAATGCAGGATACATGCTACTTGACCACCTGTTTATTGCATCTGTTGAACCTCTGATCACGAGGACCTATCCCGTAATATGTGTCGGACCTGACTTTCTCTGTCATGACTCCTGGCAAGAAGCAGCGCTCCTATTAGACGCTCGTATTGGAAGCTCCTACAACAAGCCCAGTTGTCGGACTGCTTAACATGCTCGAGCCCTCGATGCAGGAACCTATGTGCTTGGTCAACAATCTCGGGTGACCCTGGGCCTCAAGGAGCTGTGTTTCCGCTTGACCACAGGCCCTCTATCGTGCCACACAGTGGGCAGTTAACCCTCACCCACACAGATGCCAGTTAACGTCGATAGAGAAGATTGTGTAATATTCAGGTGACACGTCAAAGATCACGTGACCGGCAACGTAACACATTGTGAATGGAAGTGAAAAGCGAGAAATTCAGGTATCAAATCGTTCAAAGATCGGAACATGTACGAAGAGATTGCCCTAGTAAAAGGGCTTGCTTCAGTGTTTCGTAGCTTCTTGACTGCTGCGTGCTCTAACGCTTTTCCTGGCCCCTTCGAACTTTGTTCATTCTTTTCTCTTGGCTGGCTTCTCACAGCCACCGCCCTCTCCTGGAAGCGTCCTTCTTCATCCAGAATTTCGTGTATTTGAAACAAACGAAGGCCAAATGGCCAAGTACAAAAGGCAAGCACATCTGAAGACCTACATGACCTACAGCAGATTGACCCGCTCAGTAACCACGGGTCAAAGAAGAAGTGGCACTCCCAATGGGGGCAAGGGCTGCGAAAAGCCAGCCCAAAAAGAATTCACAAAGGTTCAGAGGGGCCTAAGAGCGGTGAGCAGCTACAAAGGGGCCTGAGGATGCAATGGTAAAACAGGGGGAGGTCAAGTCAAAACGTAAAGGTCGCATCCAGAGTGCTGTGAGAAGCAGCCAGTCCAGAGATAATGGTCAAGGTACACATCATTTCAACGCTCCCTTGCCCATCCACACGCGAGCAGGCCACGCTGTGGCCGCCGCCTTTGGATCTCGGCGGAGTGCCTTTTTCCCTGCAGCGAGCTACTCCGATCTGATGTTGCTCACTCGCGGGTTCTGAGCTTCCGTCTGCAGTGTCTTGTAGTGTCCTTGTTCGGCACCTTTTTCTTTGGCTTTGGACATTGTCCATGCTTTTTGGACTGGCTTCGCCAGCTCCTCTTGGCCTTTCCCAGCCACCAGTCAATCTGGCCGCGCTTTCTTACTGAGCGTTCCCTGGCTGATGTCTTAGTCCTAGTCGTTCGCACTCAGGCTCCCTCAGACTTTGTCCATTCTTTTGGGCTGGCCTTTCCAAGCCACCAGTCAATCTGGCCGCGCTTCCTTCTTCTCCATGGGCGAGCACTTTCTCCAAATAATTGAGAGGCACTCAATCCACAAAATTGTGCAGGAGGCTACACAGTAAATGGGGGCTAGCAACCCCGAGTTAGCCACAAGCTGGAATACCTTACAGCTGGAAAGATTCTTCCCCAACGAAGTCCATAAGCAGCGGCCAAGATCGATGTGTGAGTTTGAGATTTCATCACCCTCACTCGATACTACCGCGTTGAGTGAAAGTTCGAGAAAACTAGTTGGCCCATACAGGTTTCGAACCTGTGACCTTCGCGTTATTAGCACGACGCTCTAACCAGCTGAGCTAATAGGCCCTCAACGTAAAATATCGTCACCAGCAAGGTCTATGTTGGTTCCAAGTCTCCCCTCCCATGAAAACCCAAACCCTCTCCGCCGCCGCCTGGTTACGTTCGGCGTGGCCACCATGGCGGCGGCCAAGTTGCGGAGCTATGAGCGCGAAAGCACGCGTCGGGCATCAAGCGCGGCGGCAGCACATTCTTTGACGTCTCGGTATGGAGATGGCGGCGACGGCGGCAGCGGCAGCAGCGGCGGGGGCCCTCGCCACGGTGTCAGGCAGCCAGCCACAGGCGCTAAGTGAGCAAGTGGTGACCGCTTGCAGAGGCCTGCTGTGCTCGGACGGCCGCGGATCTCTGCGGCATGCTCAACGCAGCTTAGAGCTTGCTAAGCTTTTGCTCTGCGTGCTCCCTGCTCGACGGTGCTGCTGTGTGAGTGCTCCCAACACTTGTGGCCACCCTTGGAGGTTACTCCGCCACTATATGTAGGTTGTTCCGCCACAATAGCTCACTGTGTCCGCCTCGTTACACGACGATCTCTGCAGTTGGCCGGCACCAATAGGAGGTCACTGAGATGACATTACGTGCCCCCTTTTACTCATGTCTGGCCACAAGCCAAGCCCACTTGCTAGAGCTGCCTGAGCGTCTCACTGTCGCGGGCTTGTCGGGCACAGCCCAGGACAGATCTACTGTCCGTGGGATGTGAGGAGACTTTCCCCAGATGATCGACGCTGATTCAAACTGTGCGATTACGACTCTACGAGTCCAAGCCAGTATACTGATCCCACTTTAGCATAGGCTGCATTTGTGTTGTGTATTCACGAACTTTTGCCAGTGAAGGGTGCGTACATATCGAAATGATGATCATACCATAATCCAACGCCTAATGTCTTTGAGGACTTTCAAGAAGAGCTTTTTAAGTCTGACTCGATATGGGTAACCCCAGACTGGCTTAGCATTTGCATCACTTAGCTCAATCATCACAGCTGGTCTGGCAGTATCACCAGTGGGGCTAGTCTCATCAAAGTGCATACTTGCATTTAGAAATCTCAGCTGGTCATAGAGTTCGATGAGATGTCTATCAAGTCCCTGCCATTGTCAATACTTGAAAAGGAGCAGTCATCAATGACCTTCAGATGTTCAATATCAAAGTTCCTCAAACATCCACTGGAATATCTGCTCATACACTTTGTGACTTGCAGTGGTGCCGGTGCTCTCAGGGTAGCTCGACATCATAGGCCAAACTTGAACATCCTTGTAAGGCATGACATCGACAAGACAGCAGCTTCACAAAGCAAGGTGAGACTTCTATTGTTATGTTATTGATTGCACTGCATCTGCACTTCGTGAGTCCCATCAGTGGCTACTGTCTGGACACCACCTCCCTTATGCATCTTCCGCTAGCCAAATGTGTTGCTACAGGTGATGGCAATTCGCATGTCCTCATTGAAGAGAAGGCTAACCAAAGCCTCAGCCGTCTGTCACCCTGGGTGGTACGTGCAACCAACACATACAACTGACATCATCCTACCATTTGCTTTGGCAGTCCTTACTTGCAGTCAAGCATCCTCTTTGACACGTGCATTGACAGGCATTTCAAGCGCTATTGGGCTTGAGTATGCATGCTTATGATCAAATTCAGCCGCGCAGAGGCCTTCTCAAGTGATGACAAAAGATTATGTTAGGAAGAGTCAGACCAGCAAATGCTGTTCATGGTGCACCAAATAAGGGATTTTCTGATGAGAAGGCCGACCTTCTGTAGGTTTATGGTGCTGAGGTGCTAATTATCATGCCTTGGACTGACAGAAGCTAAGAAGAGCTGTTCTGCTAAGGGCGTGCAGGCCACCTCGCTTGGTGCCCAGCAATACACCAGGCACCTTTGTGTGACAGACTATCTTGGCTCCTTAGGCAGCTCTGACAGACAAGTCGATCAAGGCATATAAAGGAACCACCGCAGACAAAAGTCAATGAAGGTTTGCCTGTTGGTGTAATCTAGTCAGGGAAACGGCAAGGTCTTCACGTTGCACTCTTTGATAATGTAGATTCTTTTATTGGATCAGCTGCTACCTTATTTGTGCAATTTTAGTCCATGGTTCTGTTGTATTAGTAGTGCACAGGTGTGCAGCAAATAGATTAAGTGGTATCCTCAATAACCGTGAAGATATATCACAATACCTGACAAGTGCAACGTAACTGGTTTCAAGCAGTACATTGCAGTCTCTCTCTGAGACTGCACCACGTCCTTGTAAGTCACAAATACAACGAATGCCTAGAGGCATTCGTTGTACTTTGAGCAAAGACTTTCCTCTTGCCTCTTGCCTCCCCACCACTCGTATATTGATGGTTTGCGACCCTTCTCCCGAAAGCCGCACTTGGTGCATGTCATGCCGATGTGTGTCATGTCAATTGTAAGTGTATATGAGTGTAAGGGCGTGTTTGGTAAGGCATTGTATTCTTTCTGATTCTCGCAACTAACAACAGCGTTGACTCCATTACAAAGGTGATATGGAAGAGGGCAGGTCTCACGGAGGTTACATAGGAGATGAAGAAGGCATCTGTAGCAGCTGGGATGGATCGAGGTGAGCTGGCACACAAGCTTGCCACGTGGATAAGAGTAAAAAGATGAGAAAGTCTAGCAGGAATTTATCAAGCCGAGGCAGAATACGTTCGAAAATCCACCCACAAGGAATAGTGAGTATGTCAGCGGTAAGTGGTTTTTACTTACCTTAATGGGCAGCATTAAGGTTGACCTTAATGCTGCCCAGCAATTTGAGGATGAGCTCTTGCTCGTCACAAGTTGGCATTGAACCCCCTCGACCCCACTTAATTGCTATGCATTGCTCTCACAATGGTGAAAGCGCCATTGGAAGCGACAATCTATGGCACAGCAGGGCTCAGAGGCATGAGAACAGGCTAGCATCTCGCCATGTTTGCAAAGCATGCTCTAAGTGCGAGGTTAATACTTCTAACAAACCTGTCGGTCAAGCAGGCTCCAGGCCTTGGGGCTCGTGCTGCTGCCTTCCCATCCGGGCCAGTTTGCATTGTAGAAGAGAAGTGGCACTCCCAAAAGGGGCAAGGGCAAGGATCAGCCAGCCCGAAGAGAAAATGACGAGGTTTATAGGGGCCCAAAGCGCTCTCAGAGCTTGCCCGGTAGAATGAATCACTACGTAACCACGAGTGAGGAAAGCTGCACTTGCCGCCCTTGAAGTGCTGGAGCTTACGACAAATCCGGGTACAACTTCAGGGTACTGCTTCAGAGGCAGCTCCAGCAGATGGGCAGCGGTTACGTGCTGGGACTTCCACAATTCATAGGCTCGGGCACTTGGGTCGCGGGCGAGCTCCGGTGCCGGCAGCCCTGGCCCTTTCATGGCCCGCGACGGCCTGCTGGCGAAGCTGCGGCGTTCTGGCCAGGCCGTCCGGGACGCGGGCCGAGCCGTCCAGGTGGGTCCAGCTCGCTGAAGCTGCCTCTGCGTGCCAGCGACGGCGGACGAGGCTGCGGCCAGGACCTTCCTCAAGACTACGGCCTCTCATGTAATTGTGGCGCTCGAGCGGTCGCAGGCCGTCTTCGAGCGGCACAACGTCGTGCTGACCATCGGCGCGTCCTTGGCGTCCGCCGGCGCTGCCTGGGCCGGTGCGTGCCCCCTTTCCTGCCACTATTCTACGTAGCTATAAGCGCCAAAGCAACATGATGACCACGTTCACAGTATAGCTTGCGGTGTGCAGCGGTAGATTGTGGCTGTGGTCATGAATATGGCCGTTGTCAAGACTGCAAGTTGCAAAGTCCTAGAGCCTTCATGGAGCTGCTCGGAAGGGGCTTGCAGGGTACACTGCACGGCAGTTGCACCAACGAAAGCTGGAGGAGAGGCTCCGCTCGATTGAGCACACGGTACGCCGCTACACTTGCTGCTGCAGTTGCTGCTGCTGCAGCCCCGCGCCTTTCCACTTACTGGTGGCAGAAGCTCCTGGACACGACAGTGCAGCATGTAGTTGACTTGACAGGCCTAGCGGCCAGCAGCAGCTAAGAATTTTAACCCCTTATTTAACCCTGGTCTCAATTTGACCCTGGTCTTCATTCCATGGACGCTAAATTTAAAGCTCTGCCTCGTGACCCTATAAGCACTCATGCCCGTTATGGCTGCGCAATGCAGGTGGCAACTGCCCACAACGTAGAAGAGGAGCACGTCAAGGAGCTTACGAAATATGCACGTGTGGGCGCCTGTGTGAGTTACCCGGCCTGCGCTGCAACGGCGGGCACAGTGGCTATTGTCAGGTGCATCACAGCACACTGCTTGAGCCAGGAGGGCAATTCATGTCACACTCAGAGTGCTGCAGAGGGCAAATTTACATTGGCTCTTGAAACATGCCAGAGGAAAGCGCCAATAAGGATTGATGTACACGTCCTGAATCTAGTGTAGTACTTTGCTCTCACAGTTATGCGCTAGGCTGGAGGCAGGGCCGCGCTTTTGTGCTACGGCGCTTGCAGCGACAGGGCCAGCGTTCGACCCCTGTTAAGCCGCGGTTGCTGCAGAGCCAGTGAGCTCAAAGTTGTCAAGAGGGCGAGGTCTTGACAGGCCTCTCACTGCAACTCGAGCTAGCAGCCAAAGAATGACTTGTTATCTTAAAGCAGGTGGGCACCTTGCTGAGCACCATGAGCCCAACTTGGACAAGGAGGCCAACTTGCAACACCAGGTGTCAGCAATGTCGTATGTGCGCTGTGATTATGCACCACTACGCGTATGAGTGCGTATCTGTTGATGTAACAAGCCTAGAGATCATGATCAGAGGTCTCATATCACAGCTAGGACTAAGGATTATCTATGAGTTACCATGTTACCCTAAGATCTGGTGGTCGAGGTTAAGTGCGGGGGAAGCCGCAGAGGTGCTGCTGGCTGCGGCGGAGTCCACATTAGGGGAGGGGGAGCCGCTGCGCAGTGTCCCAGACCTTGGCGACGGTCTTGGGCAGGCCGAAGCACACTATGACGAGCATGTAGATGCAGGCGACGATAAGCGGCGCCTTCAGGAGGAAAGAGGCGAGGCTGATGGCCGCGCCGCGCGCAAGAGACCGGGCCTCGGTGGCCGCCGAAGCCCAGTCGTGGGGTGTCACGACGACCTCGCGCAGGATGTTGCCCAGGCTCCAGCCCTCACGCATGACCCTCTGCACGAAGTAAGGTCCTGCGGCAGACCCAATGACCAGCCTCAGCGACAAGCGACAGCCCGGAACTGGCGGCAGACCAAGACTTAGCTGTTTCCAGCCTGCGACGGTAGCACCGGCAGCAGTGGCAAGAACCTGCGGCGGCGTTGAAGGCGATGTAGGAGAGCCAGCGCACAGCGCTAGGCTTCAGGTTGAGGAAGTAGTCTTCAAAGTGCCGCGCCGGCACCTGGCACGTCGCGGCGGCGAGCAGGTCGACGGCCACCGCCACGGCCAGCAGGCGCCACCCCGGGCGCCGCCTGCAATGGCGAGCGCCGCAAGACATTGCCGCAGTCAGCGGCGGCCGCTGGGCAGGCTTCCGTCTCAGCTCGCGGCCAAGCGCCAGCAAGACGGCTGCTGCTGCGGCGGCGGCGGCGGCGGCGGCGGCGGCGGCGGCGGCAATGTGGGCGCAGCGCGCACCGGAGGCG
>WELB01000203.1:22473-39302 GCA_009602725.1 Spirogloea muscicola
CCGCCGCCGCGGGCGGGGCCTCGCCTGAGCTGCGGCCGCCGCCGAGGTCCGCAGCCGGCGCCGTCGTCGCACGCCAACGTGGGGCAGCTGGCCGCGGACCTGCTGGTCGCTACGCTGCCAGGGCTCGCGCGCGTCGGCTTCCTGGAGGACCCCGCCGTCCTGCCCTGCGCCGGCAACGACCCCTTCTCGCCGCGTCCCACTGGCGCCCTCACCGTCGCCATGGAGGGTGCGTCGCCCTTGGCCCCCACACTGAAGGGGTCAGGACTTCAGGACCTCAGGATTTAGCTTGTCAATTGACTGAAACCCTCCTTTACCGACGGCGGCAATCGACACTTCTGATTGACCTGTCATGGAGGCATCTACCACTGGGCTGCCTTGTGGCACAGCATTGCGTTGGAGCTTTCTTCGGCTGCCATCTCCATATTGCGGCGCCTCTGATTCTGCAACACCATCGTGCACCAGCCAGGGCGCAGCTTGCTGCTGAGGCTCTCTCGTCACTTCGTGGAA
Organism: Spirogloea muscicola; assembly: GCA_009602725.1. Lineage (NCBI taxonomy): Eukaryota > Viridiplantae > Streptophyta > Zygnematophyceae > Spirogloeales > Spirogloeaceae > Spirogloea > Spirogloea muscicola. The sequence goes on from WELB01000203.1 coordinate 22,981, forward strand.
AATGCCCTCTTCGTCGCAGTGTTCCAGGACGGCGGCAGCGGCGTCACGGTCGTCCAGCAGCGGGCGCCTGTCCGCCTGGTACGGTTAGCCCCAATTCCTGCATCCTCCCGTGCAGCAAGGCAAGGAGCTGCCAGAAGTCAAGGGGGCCGATTGATATTAATAGTGATATTGATATTGCTTATCACCGTCACAGTTGCCGGCTGCTGCAGGGCTTTGCGGAGGACTTTGCAGACCGCTTCGCGGCGTGGGCGGCTGCGGCGCGCTTCCGAGAGGTGGTCATCCTCTCCGGCGCAGATGCTGGCAAGCGGCTCGCTGAGCAGATGCATGGGTCAGCACTCTCGGCCTTGCCTCTTGTGGCGCCATGGCCGCCTGCCGCATGCTGGCTCGCTCGCTCAGGATCAGGAGCATGGGGTTTGAGGATAAATAATACATTGATTAATAGTTTTACTACATAAGATTGACTACTGCAATCTTGTCTTGATTCTGATTGTGATCGGTTATGCTTGTAGTACCTCATTGACCGCAGCAGAGGCCATCTTGGCCACAGGGAGCAGGTGAGGATCTTGTCAACGGCAACACCTGACGGGTCGGACGTGCGCGCCACGGAGCAAGGCTGGCAAATACTGGAGCAGTACGCCGAGGCAGCAGCAGCTGCAGCAACAGCGACGAGCTCCTCGCCAATCTCGGCTGGCTCAGCAGATGCTGCAGCTGAAAGGCCGTCCGCAAGCAGTGGCGGTCGTGGCGAGCACATTGCCGTCACCAGCGATGGCGATGCTGACAGCGATGATGGCTTTGGCCCTCGGCTGCCTCCCGGTGTTGAGCCGCGATTGCAGATTGAGGGGACCATGTTCTGGCGCATGTTCCACTGCTGCAAGGTGCCAGCATTGCTCCCTACCACATCGTGCTGCTCGACACACTTACAGAAAGATGCACTTGTCCTTGCGGCGTGTCTTTCAAGTCCACTAGTGTTGCGGTGCCTGAGATAGCGTATGGCGCTTGCCCAGGCCCGCGGCCTCAATGCGCTGGCTCTGGTCCTCTTCTGCTCGGAGGGCGACAACGTGACCGACGCGCTGGCTATGGCTGACTGCGTCGACCGGCTGCTTGGCCTGCTGCCATTGGAGGCAGACAGCACTGTCCCAGGTCTGTGAGCTTAGTGGTTTGTCTGCTGCTGTGAGGGTTTAAGTACATTGCAACTTGTACTAAGGGTCCAGGCTCAAAGGACAATAAAGTAGGGTCAGAACCTAAGGTGTAAATACTAGAATTTGCCTGGTGTTCAATGGGCTCTATCACAGGGCTCAAGCTCCCCTGATGCAGTGGTGCTCTTTCATGCATACAGGCACGACAGACAACCCCGGCATTCGATGGAGCATTCCCCCATCTTGGGCATCCGTCTATGGCCCTCCGCCAGATACCAACCTCTTCTGACTCTCACTGCTTGTCGATTGCGGGCCACCACAATCGTCTGCAAAAGTGTAGTGTCTGCTGCGTTCACTGCCTGCAGGGTTCTCCTGTCAGAGCGAAAGCTTCACCTCTATTTTCATCACCTCAAATGCACTTACATTGCACGTTAAGTGCGACTAGACATGACCGACTGGACATTCCAGCTCTTCGATTATCTTTGGCTGCTAGCTGGCAAGCACTATGAGCGGCGCCTCTGTTGGCTCTTGCCGATGCTTGCCTTGATCGCGGCCACATCAAGAGAGTCACCGATGCTGACAGTAGCCTCAGCCCAGCTGCACCCAGCTGACTAACGTAACATGCCTCACAATTGGAAGTCGAGCAGCTCCGCAGGATTTTGTGCATGCTCACAGTAGGTTGGGGCCTGCGATTGTCCATATGGCTGCTCATGCAGCAACCTCCACTCTTGCTTCAGTCACAATTGCAGTGGAGCAGGTTGAGCTGCCGAGTGGCAATGTCCGTGTATACAGCTAAGTATTGCTACTCATTGCCAGATGGTCAAAGTGGTGGAAGTATGGGCTGAATTCAGAGAGAACGCCCGTGCAGAGAATGCTCCACACTTCAATGCTCCCATATGCCTTGTTCTTACGCAATTCTGCCAGACTTTCCTTCCGGTGCGGCTGCTAACTAGATAGCTAGTAAGTAGTAACCCTACAAGGTACTTGCTTATTTATGCGTTTCAGCATTTTTGGCCCTTACGGACAAAGTAAGGGGCCGAAAAGCCCAGAAAGAATGGACAAGAGACAGTCTTCTCAGTAGAGGCCGGTGGCTCTGACTGGCCAGCCCAGAAAAAGTATGTACCAAGTTCGAAGGGGCCAGAAAGAAGTGAAGCACACGGTAACTCAAGTGGCCAGTATCCTCTGTTAAGCAGCCGCAGGTCAGTGAGTGACACTAGCCTCCGATTAGCGGGTCCCCCTGACTATAGCCAGAGAGAAAGCGCGGCCAAACTGACCGGTGGCTGGGAGAGGCCAGCCCAAAGGAATGGATAAGGGTCTGAAGGAGCCGGGATGGCGCAGAAAGCAAGGCACCAAGTGCTAAGACCGCAGCAAGGGGAGAGAAGGCGCGCGGTGCGCATACAATTAAAGAGAGGCCAATTCAGGCCAAGACATTGTTCAGGCAGAAAATGCAGAAAGTGCAAAGAATGCAGCGCGAAGGGAATTTCGTGTATAAGAAACAAATGTAGGCCAAATGGCCACGTACAGTGGCAAGCACATCTAAAGATCTACATAACCTACAGCAGATTGACCCGCTCAATAATCACGGGTCAAAACATAAAGGTCACTAACCGATGCATGAATACTAGATGCCAGAAACGGAGCCCTTCTGCCACCAACTAGAGAAGAAGGGCTCGCCCATTGAGAATATGGGCTGGAACAGCCAGCCCAAAAAAGAATGAACAGAGTACAAGAAGAGGGGGGGGGAAGCCAGGCGAAGCCCTAAGGCGAAGCAGCAGAAATGACAAGCACACAAGAAAAAACAAAGCAGCTACTAACCACTCAGTAACCCCTGCTAAGCAGGCGCAGGTCGGAGAGGCTATGCTCCTGGAAGTATGTCCCCTGGCCAGGGCTCGCCCAGAGCTCGCCCAGCTTTCTGGTGCAAGGCACTAGCCTGAGCACGCTGCAAACAGGCCGAAAGTCGTCGTCGCAAGAGCGACAGATATGCAGCTGGCAAGCCCATCTCAGCCGGAAATACATCTGCACGTCGAGTGTAGCCTGGATTGGCAATGTTTTGAAGCAGAGTGTGCGAAGGGGGACGCTCAGTAGCCGGCGGCTGCAGCCACGGCTGGACAAGGTCTCAATGAAGGTCGCAATTGGTCCCAAGGTCCCAAATGAACAAGGTCTCAAGAAAGGGCCCACAAGGGACGGGGTCCGGACGGGTCCTGAGGGCTGTTATTTCACCGTCTGCGAAGCCTCCGTCTCTCCTGCCCCTCCCACACGTCACCGCCGCCACCCCCGCCGTCGCCGGCGGCGACGGCGGCGGCGGCGGCTCCCGCTCCTCCGCCGCCGTCGCCCCCGCGCCGGCCGCTTGCATGCCGTCGTAGCTCCGCCGAGGAGTGAGAAGCCGGGGATTCCCGGAGCCGGAGCTCGGCCGCTCGCTGCAGCGGCCCAGACACGGCTCTCGCGTAGCCGCCGCCGCCGCCAACGGTGGCGCGCAGCGTGAGAGGATGGCGAGGCTGAAGGACGCGGCGGCGGCGCCACGCAGCGGCGGCATGGCGGCGCCGGCCGCGGCCTGCGGCAAGGCAGACGGCGCGGATCTGGAGGCCGCCGCGGCGCACGACGAGCCGCTGCCCGCCGCAGAGGCCAAGCTCAACCTGCAGGAGCAGGTGGACGAGGTCCGTACCGTCGCGAGCGCCGTTAGGTCCTCCGTTAAGCAAGCGGCGGGCCGTCAATTTTCTCACGGCCGCCGCCGCTGCCGCCGCCGCCGCTGCCGCTGCTGCCGCCGCCGATGGTGGCCATCGCTGCCGCTTGACCTCTGGCCGCTCCCGCCGCCGCCGCCGCCGCCGATGGTGGCCATCGCTGCCGCTTGACCTCTGGCCGCTCCCGCCGCCGCCGCCGCTGGCAGATGATGGCCCTCGCGTCCATCTACAGCAGCGCGTTCGACGCCGTCGCGCCCGCGGAGGAAGGCGGCGCCAGCTCCATCTTCCGGGTGAGGGCTCTGCGGTGCGATGCCCACGAGGCAGCGTCCTTGGTGCAGTCGGCCGCCGCCGCTCCTTAATTCTATATCTTACGCCGGCGTTCCGCTGTGCTTGCCGCAGCTTCGCATCCACTCGGACCTCCCAGGGCCCGTCTCCGTGACACCGGCAGGCCCACCGGAGAGCGTCGCCTGGTGGCAGAGGCTGCCGCTGCCCAGCAGAGACGCTGCCAAGGCTGAGGAGCAGCCGGGACCTGCGTCGTCGCCGCTGTCGCTCCGCCATCTCCCGCCGCTGACGCTCGCTGTCCGGCTGCCGGCGTCCTACCCCTCCCGCTCGCCGCCGGCCTTCACGCTCGCCTGCCTCTGGCTCGGCCGCCGCGAGCTCTCGGCCCTCTGCGCGGCGCTCGACGCCCAGGTCGGCGCTGGCCAGGTCGTCGTCTTCGCCTGGGCCGAGTGGCTGGCTCGCGAGGCGCTCGGGCACCTGGGCATTGGCGACGCGCTCGAGCTGCCGGGCCAGAGCGAGGCCGCTGGCAGCTGCGGTGGCAGCGACACCCCTCCGGCAGAGTGCGATGAAGCACTGGATGAGCGGGCGGTGTGCGAGAGCCGGTCGCCCGACAGGGACGTGGCGGCGCTCCTCGAGTATGACCGGCGGCGATGGGAGGAGGAGTTCCGTGATAACTACCAGTGCTGCAGTATCTGCTTCGAGGAGCGACCAGGTGAGTGCCCAATTCTCTGACCTCAGACCTGAACCCCAGGCCTCATAGGACCATTTCTGAGAAATGATCATTGTTAAGGCAATTATGTGTGCTTGATATGTCATCCTGGCTTGCGCCCCTCGTTCTCCTGGCCGCAGGTGTGGATTTCTGCCTGCTACCTTGCCGCCATGCGTTCTGCACTGAGTGCTCGCGGCAGTACTGCGCCACGCTCGTTGCGGAGGGCGCAGTCCAGAAGCTCATCTGCCCCGACCCCTGCTGCACAGCTTCCTTCCCCCCTCGTGAGTGCCCATATTAAAGCTACTTTTCTGGCTTGTTAACAATCACAGATGGTTGTGTGCCTGTATATGCAGTTTGGCAAATGATTTTCTAATTTTCAAGGAACTATCTTGAGTTTACAAGTGGTGAGGTAATAATTGTATACAGCAATTGTAATAATTTCCATGCCCAGAATTAACGAGGGACTGCAGCTCATATATGACAACCGAATATGCATTTGCCTAGTGTATGCGTGTCTTTCATAGGCAACGAGCGTGCTATCAAGCTCACTGTTACTTCCGCAATCATGGCCTCAACAATCTTCTGTTGACTCTGCTTCCCTGCAAGTAGACCTAGTCAAGGGCCTGCTGCCCAGGCAGGACTTTGCACGCTATGAAGATCTGATGCTGCAGCGTACGTTGGACGCCATGGAGGACCTCATCTACTGCCCTCGCTGCTCCTCCGTCTGCTTTGAGGACCCCGCTGACAACCACGGCCAATGCGGCAAGTGCTTCTACTCCTTCTGCGGCCTCTGCCGCGACCGCTGGCACGTTGGCAGTCAGTGCGTCTCTGCGGAGGCCCGCCTCCGTATCCTGCAGGTGAGCCACTGCAGATGAGATCCCTGGCAGATATCTAGTGAGGTCAGTCTGTCAGTAGTGGCTTTCCCAGCTATTCAGGTCGTTGCAATGGGTACGTCAGTCCTGCAGCACCAGTAGTTGCACCAGATTGGTCTAAAATCTTCAGGCTCTAGAGCTTTGATACACATCGATAAGCTGGAAGCTTTGTAAGAGTAATTGATGGCTAAGTCAAGCTCTCGGATTTGTGTTTCTGTCTGCTGACAAGGTCTTCAAGTACAGTTGATGACAAGCACCATGACATGTGACCTGGCACAGAAGAGGAGCATGGGAAGGGCAGTTGGAGAGGAGCAGCAGCGCAAAGAGGCGGACCTCGTGAACGAGATCAAGAACCTCAAGTATGTGTTCGATGAGGCGAAGCAGTGCCCGACGTGCAAGATGGCGATTGCCAAGGAGGAGGGCTGCAACAAGATGGTCTGCACCAACTGCGGTGGATTCTTCTGCTACCGCTGCGGCAAGGCCATTCCAGGTTACGAGCACTTCCGGTGAGTCCTAAAACTGGTCGCACCGCCAAAAATTCCCCTCGTTGATGTAGAGATTGATGCCCACTCACAAGCCCTTGTGTTTGCTTGTAGCAGGCGTGCTTCTTGCTCTTTCCGGCTTGACACAGAGCGCTCCGGGGTAGCATGGGCTCCAGAGGGGCTTAAGCTGATAATTAGTCGCTATTCAAACTGATATTAGTGCACTGCCAGCGACGACCTTGCTAGTATTACTGATTATTGCCCGTGCTCCTGTGTTCACCATCTGGCTGCAGGGAGGGTTCTTGCGTCCTTTTTGAGCAGGAGGAGATTGACCGGTGGAATACGCTGCATGGCGTGCCAGCTCGGGAAGAGAGGGAGCGACCTGAGGTGGTTGGCCACGCCTTTGAGCAGCTTGTTGAGTGCCCCCATTGCCGGCAACCCAGCCTGAAGGTCAGCATACCACGTCAGGATGTTATGGATGGCAACTCCGTGACTGACGAGCCTTCGAAGCTGCAATTCAGCTTAGAATTTCTGATCTCAGAACTGTCCAATTGCTCTTCAACGCTGTGAAATTATACCATCTTTCTGAATTCTCTTCAATCTTATGATGTCTGCCTACTTTGCCTGAATTGCGCAGGGCAACAACAATCATGTGCGATGCTGGGCATGCCGGAATGGCTTCTGCGCCAAGTGCATGCGGCCCGTGAAGAGCACGGCTGAGCACTTTGGCTTTGGGCCCAACAAATGCCGTCAGCACTCTTAGCTCTTATTAAATTTGCAACGCTCCTTGTGGCATGGGTGCATAAAGTCGCCTGCTTGGTAAATGATCCAGGCAAATTTTTGGAATTTGGCCTTGCTCCGTCACCTCTCAATCATGAGGGTGATGCATTCATTCTCTTCATTCATACAAGCGTTTGACGCTGTTCCGTCATTGTCCTTGTCAGTCGTTTGTCTGAAACCCTGACTTTGTGAATCAGTATATGGATTAAAAACCCCAAACAAAAATCTGCAGTTCATACAAGCAGATGCCTCCAGCACGAGCAAGAGGACAAACAGATGGAGCAGAAGTTGCTACATCAGGGTGTTAGAATTTTCCCTCGTCCAACACATCTAGGCTGTGCTGGCAATACTGATCAAAAAAATGGCAATACTGAGAGGAAACATCAAGGAGCATATCTCTTGGCATGTCAATGTCACAGTATGAATGATGCGAACGTGCTGAACCCAGACAATGAAGGCTAAGCATGGTAAGTCTTCTAATCAGGCTTGGACATGGCGATATAAATCGGCTGATAAATAATCGTCAACACTTAGACACAGATGTTTTTTTGCAAAACTAGTGGCTGTGCTCATGTGCGCCACCCTTCGCAATCAGGCAAAAACAGGCTGGTCTTGGGAAGCCATGTGGTCCTTTCACGACATGTCTGCTTGCACGGGTGCCTCAAGGATGTCAACGAGGGCCAGGCGTAGCTTGCCATTGGAAGCAGCAACCCTTCTAGACATGATACCGAATTCCTTGCCTGACCTGTTCAGATAAGAGAACACAGACTGGATGCCTTAGCATTCATGGCTAGGCATGGCGTGCCGCTCTTTCTAAAGCAGACTACATGATTTCGCATAACATGCAGGTCACAACGGTGGCTGGCATCAAAGCAACCAAGATGATATACTCACGGATCACAGACTTGTCCTCCTGCTTCTTCTACTAGCAGCGATCCAGCTGCAACATCCCTGTCCACTCAATTGATCGAGTCTCAAGTACATTCAAGTCTCAAGTATATACATCAGTTTCCGGCTTCCATTGATGAGCTTGAAAGCAAGCTTCAAGTAAGTGGCAGTAGCACTTGCAGACGCCACATGAAACCTGGATAGCTGTTTCTTGAGAATGTCACTTGTCTGAAAAATCTGCGGAAGAGACTGACAACGTGCTCGTTGCAGCACAAGATGGTGCTTCTCAGACTGCAGACTTGGCAGACTTACCAAGGCCCTCCGAAGCCAATTTCGTAGAAGAGATCAAGTCGGCCGCAAGCAACGCTGGCCAGGTTCAAAGCGCACGAGCCCGTCATACGAAGTGATCTGACCTGCAAGCACTTGGGGGGCAGGGCTGCACTTCAACGTTCTAGGATGTGCTTCATAAATGAGAAAATGCAGGATGCATAGGGAGGATACCTTTCTGTACCTTGAATAGTGCTGACTGGATGCGAGATGTGCTGTCACCGACAGTTTGTGGATCTCTCTTTGTCCCAATCTGCATTTGTGACAGGTGACACCGCACTCACTTCACCAAGCTTCCCCACTCACAACCACAGCAGAGGTGTACTTGAATGAACATCATAGCAAACTATCTCCTGCAAGAACAAGGTAGGGAGGACGACTGATGCTTGATGCCATGAGCTCCTCTTACCGGAGCTTTTGTGAAATCATTGACACACATCCTAGTAGCATAATGGCTATCAGAGCAAGTATACACAGCTGATCTACCTCTGTTGCCAGCAGTGCCTTTCCAATGTCATCCTCCTGTGACACTTTTCCACAGTGAGGTTTGCTCGTATCAGTCACATTGGCATGCATGAGGACGCATGCAAGAGCATGTTCATCCTTGCAATTGTCAAGAGCACATATGCCCGCAAGGTGCCTAGCCTCAGCTAAGAAAGCTAGTCCTCTCTTGACAATGCAGAGCAAGGTGTACATGAAACCCTACATGTTGAGCGCAAGTTTTGTGTGTAAGTAATCTACTCACCATGTATCTTCTCATCATTGAGGAATGATCCTTGGCCACGAACAGCCCTGAAGAGCTAGATGCATCAAAGTTCAAGTTCAATATGTGTACCACATGCAAGGATTGGCATGCTCTCTCTGACACGACTTTGCACTACCTGCAAGTCCTGTAAAACTGAAGTTTTGCATCCTTGTCAGCCTTGACAACTTACCATCTCCTGAGGACCAAAGGGTCAGACTCAAACTCTAGCTCAGAGTCGAACTCAAGCTAACATCTTTCAATGATACCCCAAGAGACAAGGAAATGGCACAGTATTGATGATGACGTACTTCATTCAGTATGGGATTGTACACGACACCTACGACAACCTCCTTCTTGATCACTAGGCCGATGGACACACATACAAATGGAAACCTGTTCAAAGCATGAGACAGTCACGTGTCATATAATAGTGGAGTGTGTCACCACAACGAGATTACATGCTCCTGACTGCCATGACATAGTCTAGCAGACCATGAAGCTGGTGATCATGCAAACCTGCTCCTGACGATAATGGAAGTGAGGCAGAAGTAGACATGGCCAATATTGACAGGCTTTGCACTAAGCGAGGTGTAGATATGGAGGACAAGCAAGGACAAAAAGATCATGGCACAATATGCAGTGAGAATCAGAAGCCTATCTGACACTGGAGGATTCACCTGTGCACAAAGTTGGTAGTACCATCGAGCGGGTCAACCATCCACGTCGGCTCATCTGAGAGTTCTGCTGTTCCTGAGATTGACGAACCCTCCTCCCCAATGAACTGGAGACGAGGAACAGCGTATTTGCAAGTCTCACAGAGCTTCAAAAGCACGTTCACAAGCTGGTATGAACCCAGGCCCAAAGAGTAGTCCAGACGCCAGCTTGGATCTGCAGTGCTTATTCTGCTGCAATTCTCACCCGATGAGACGGGCGGGCCTCCTTTATCAGGTTTGCTATTAGGTCTTCGCACGCCTTGTCTGTCTCTGTTACCAAGTCAACCTGTCATAGGAAGCCAGAAATTTGTGCTACCTGTTTAACGAAAGTGACCAACATGCAAGATGAACGGTCACGTGTGAGCTTTGCATCATTGGAGACCATTCTTTGCTGAGTCTGAGTCATATTGGTCCGCTTGACAGGCAATAATCTGCAATGTTGGTCAACGTAACAGGCGGTTCAAAGCACCTTGCCCTTGTTGTACACGGTCTTCTGCTTGTAAAAAGCCTCTGCAATAATCTGCATAGATACACCTCAGCGCAGCTTAGCAGCAATGACAGTTTACAGAATGCAGCAGTGCAGGTTGCTGGTGAAGCAAAGAACCCGAAGTAGTCCAATGCATCGGCGCAACAAAGAGTTGTGGTGCAGAGAGGAAGCCTCTACTCTTGTGCACTAAGTGCAGAGATGTCCACCTTTCCAGCTTGTGTAGCAGCCTCCACTGCCAGCGCGGCACATTTGTCCAGGTCCTCTTGATAGAGACAACGGCAGCAGATCAGGTCCCATGCCTCTGAATTGTAGACGTTTAGTCTAAGCACGGTCTCAAACAGGCATCTGGTCTGCTCCTGATGCAATGGATGCAATGCCAGCGACTGGCATCCAGCCAGCTTCCGGCAGAGCAACGCCGCATCACAGCATTCGAGAGATGGTGCGCCTTCTGTGCGCATCTTGGCAGCGAGCTGAGAATGCGGCTTGTTGTAGTCAAAAGAGCGGCTGCAAAGGCCAGCCAGATGCATACAGCTGTTCATGAGAGGGAGCTCACCCCCGTGGTCGGCCATCACTTGGACAGCCACCGGGCCGGGCGCCGCCTCCCTGCGGCGCCGCCGATCAGCCAACGGTCCGCCGGAACAGCAGTGGCGTCGAGAGGGACCGAGCCGCCGTGGAGGCGCGGGCACGGACCCGATGGCGGCGGCGGCGGCGGCGTGCGGCGCGGCGAGGCGCATCTAGGAATAAAATAAACCTCTTCAATGAAACGAGCGGCTGTAGTAGTCAGCCAGATGCAGAGGGTGTTTATTATACTAGCGGTGCCATCTGGAGGGCAGATCAGCTGGCCCCCGAAAACTCAACGCATCCGCGGTTCTCGCCACACTGCCAGCTCCTCGGCGCTCGCTGTGCCTGCCTGCGGCCGCCTCCTGCTTCATGAGCCGTCCTTGGCGGCGGCGGCGGCGGCGGCGGCAGCGGACGCTGGCGGCGGCATGGCCGGCGGCGCCGACGCCGCCGCCGACGCCGAGCGGGAGCGGGAGCGGGAGCGGGAGCGGCGTCGGCGCAAGGTCGTGGAGTACGAGCGCTTCCTTGAGGAGCGCCTCAAGGCCGACCTGCAGCTGCTGACCGACGAGAGGTGCCACTGCAGCCCCAGTACTCTTGCGCAACTCCCAATGCCTCGAGCGCCCGCGAGCGGCTCGTCACTTCCACGCCTCCGTCGCGATCTGAGTCGTGTCCACACCTTTGACGTCGGCTGCTTCGCCTGCTTTGCCTAGTCCTCCTGCAAGCGATGCTCTTTGAGGGGCCGCCGCCCTCAGCACCTTGCGCTTGTGCTTGATGTCTTCTGCTCTCTCGTACCTGCAGGAACGCAATTTACGAGCAGATGGCGACTTAGTATCCTCTCCACGCCTCCATATCCCAACATTTGATTGCCAGTGAATGGTCACCAAGAGCAGGCTCACGCGAGGACGAGCGCGCGCCAGCAAGCACTGTGATAGCTGGCACGGCATACATGTGTGGTCCTATGCCGTGCCGCTCCTTGACCGGGAGCAGCAAAGACCTGGCCAAGAGCATTGGGCTGATTCAGCAGCAGAAGCTCACTCGCATGAGGAGCATGGTCAGCCTCGGCTCCGAAGTGTACATGCAAGCTGACTTGTATGCACCCCTCTCCATGATGTTCTCCAGCCAGAAGGGCTTGACCCCGTTTCTGTCAACACCGTTGACACAAACACATCTTAATTCGCCGCTGAGGCAGCATGCAGTCACTTGTGGTCTTTGAGATTACAAAGCACTTGAACGGAGCTGGCGAACTGGCAGGCCAGATACATCGCGCATCTTCGTCAATGTGAGTCTTGGCTTTTATGTGGAATTCAAGTTGCCCGAGGCAATCAGCTTTGCAGCCACCAAAGAGCAGCACCTGAAGAAGTGAGGACCACCTCAGCGGGGGCTGTGGCAGTGCATCAAGGAAGGGTGTTGGGCTTTCCTCTTTGGTCAAGGCGATCAGGATGAGAGTGCCTGCTCTGTGAAGTGTCATGATGCAGCTCTCAAAAAAGAAATTATGCTGTGGCTACTGTGAGTTGCAAGGTTTTACAGGCCCTCATGTGAAGCTACACATGACTGTGCCCTGCAGACGTGCGGATGCTCAGACGGATCGCATTGTGGATCTGAAGGCGCAAGTTAAGCTGGTGAAAGGCCTGCCATTATCCATTTTGTGTTCCCAGTATACCTTTTGTCATTTCGTAATCAGTCCAGCTTTTGGTTCGCCTGACAGATATGAAACACTCCCAATCTTGCTTCAGGGCAAGGTCAGTTTTATGCTGACTCCGTCTTACTAGGTTGTATCTACTTCGCATTGCCATTGTGGGGCTTGCTCACAGGTCACAGAGGGCATCCGAGAGCTCATGAGCATCCCTTGGGAGGCGTGACGCACACTGCGCACTTGGGCTGTCTGTCCGTGCAACTGAGCTGCTGGCCGCTTGCGGCTGGCACAGTTACGCCGCAGCTTGCCTCGGGGGATGGCAAGCAAGGACGAGGTAGGAGCGGTGACGCCCATGCTTAGCTGGACGGCAGGCGGAAAGAGGCTGTGAACAGGCAAGGGTGGCTCTGAAAGCCAGGCGAGTGCCTACAGAAGGACTTCTGGAGTGCATTGACATGACGCGGAGCTGCAGGCTGGGGCAGCTCAGGGTCCTCTCCGTACCCTCTCAGGTTATCAGTAGGAATCCAGATGAGCTGGGGGGAGGAAGAGGAACCCCGCTTAGCAAGTTCAGTAGCATGACACACGACCCAAAGGTGCTTAGCCTCCAGGGAGTGCTGCAAGCCTGCACACTGCCGCTGGTCAGCTTGAGAGGCCAGCAGCCGTACTGGCAGGGACCACTGGGCCCCATAAGACCAGCAGATGTCCATGGGGCTTCTAGCTTGAAACTTGTCCATCCTTTCTAGGCTGGCCTTTCATGACCACCGCGTCCTCTTGGACGAGCTTTTTAAGGAGTGTGGCGGGGCTTGTGCCCGGCGCTGTAGCGGAGAAAGGAGAGCAAAGCTGCTTTCTGCTGTTGTTTCTGTGGCTTCTGTTCTCCAGAGCCTTGTCCTGTCTTGTTGGGCTGGCCTTATGCAGCCTTTGCCCCCCTTTTGAAGAGACCACTCCTCGTCGTTCGTCTCTTTATACAGCCATTGCTTGCATTATAAGAGCTGTTTTCTACTCTGAGCTGGCCTTTGGAGTTAGTCCTTTCAGGCCTAGTGCATTCCTTTTGGGCTGGCCTCTTACTGCACAAACACATAAGCAAGAAAGTACGATGTAGGATATTCACTTAGTAACCTCTACTTAGCAGCCGCAAGTCAGAAAGTCTAACCGCCGGAGAACCAGAAGCTGCAGCCGGAGTACGGCCAGCATAGACCGCTGGAGGGGTTATGGACAGGCGCATGCGAAACACCTGCGCAAGCGAGAGCCCAGGAGGAGGGCACTATGTCTGAAAGTACAGGGGAACAACGAAACAACTCACCGAGACTTCTGCGACTGGTTCGCTTCGATCTAGTCTCGTCAACTTTCTTCGGAAGCTGGCAGTTCACAGCTCTCGCCCGTTTTGGAAGAGCTTAACTTTTTTCACAGCCCGTTTGGGAGGGAGCCACTTTTTCCCTGGCCCCCTTCTCAAACTCTGTTCATTCTTTTTTGGGCTGGCTTTTCCAGCCCCTATCCTCAACAGGCGAGCACTTTTTCCTTTTTCACTTCACAGCTGCCGCCTCCATCCAGGACGAGCTTCTTCCTTCCCTCGCTCCCCGACGGCTCCCCACCACCACCCGGCAAGACTCACTTCTCTGGCCACACCTGGTGCCACTGACTGGATCACCTCTCCCCCCGTCGCCAACGCCTTCAGCATCAGCTCCGAGGCCTTTCGGACATCGCTTCAACTCTTCCTCGGCCTCCCACCTAATTGCCTGATTGGGGTGCGCCAGTGCGAGTGCGGCTTCCGTGCAGAGGGTGCTGTGCTCGCCACTCACATGCTGAGATGCCCCACTGGACCAGAAGTGGTGGGCATTCACAACCTCCTTCGCGATGCCCTGGCGGGCTTGATGCGCGACGCCGGCTACCGTGCGGTCGTGGAAGTCAACAATATCATGCCTATCACCACGCCCAGGGACGTCATCATCGCCGCACACTTGACATTGTGGGCGTGCAACCTGGTGGAGGACCACGGGCCCTGGTCGACGTTGTTATTACGGAGGCATATAAAGGCCCAGCATCAACACACATTGCTGGGCACGCAGTGGGCGGAGCAGAGCAAAGAAAACTGCGGCATTACTCCGATTACCCCCAATGCGATCAACTCCTGCCAGCTGCAATCGACATCTTTGGCTGTCTGGGTCCTCGCTCTTCCACACTCTGCTTCAAAACATTGCCAATCTAGGCTACACTCGACGCGCAGATGTGGTTCCGGCTGAGATGGGCTTGCCAGCTGCATATCTGTTGCTCTTGCGACGTCGAGTTTTGGCCTGTTTGCAGCGTGCTCAGGCTAGTGCCTTGCACCAGAAAGCTGGGCGAGCTCTAGTAGGTGGCAGAAGGGCTCCGTTCCTGGCATCTAGTATTCATGCATCGAGTAGTGACCTTTATGTTTTGACCCGTGGTTATTGAGCGGGTCAATCTGCTGTAGGTTATGTAGATTTTTAGATGTGCTTGCCTTTGTACCTGGCCATTTGGCCTACATTTCTTTCTAATACACGATTTTTTCCCTCACCCGGCTGGTGATACCTTAGCATCTCCGACCTACGGCTGCTTAGCAGAGGTTACTGAGTGATTCGTAGCTGCTTTGTTTCTCTGTGTGCTTGTTTTACTTAGCGCTTCCCCTGGCCCCCTTCTCGTACTCTGTGCATTCTTTTTTGGGCTGGCTTTTCCAGCCCCTGTTCTCAATGGGCGAGCACTTTCTTCTCTGATACCTTTTACCCGCCGATCTCGTCGTCAGTGCGTTCGGCGGGGGGCCTCGGCTCATCGCCGACGTTGTCACGACTGACTGCTTTGTTTGTTTGATCTGGCCGCGCTTCCTCCTGTTTGAAGAAGCGCGGCCAGCTTGACTGGTGGCTGGGAAAGGCCAGCCCAAAGGAATGGACATGGTCTGAGGGAGCCTGAGTTTGCTTCCAGCAGCGCCAAACGCTCGTCGGAGGAGGCGGGCTGCGCAGTCTGCCAAGCGGCGGAGGCAAAGGAACAAAAATACTCGGACCACCCGGTGGGAGACGAGTTTGTTCAACTGGCAGTCGACGTGCATGGAGCTTTTGGCACAAAATGGCTTGACTTGCTTCACCACCTTGCACGGCGTGCAGCGGCCCGCCGCCTCGGGCAGCAGGGCGAGCAGCCCGGCTTCAATGTCGCAGGGTCCCTCGCTCAGGTCTTCCGAATGCGTTTGGCCATCTTGATGCAGCGGTCCCTTGCCTTCGCGGTTCACTTACGCGCAGGCCGAGCTTTGGCGGCGGCCTCCGGGTTTCCGTCAGGGCGACGTCTTTCCGCCGGCTAGCTACTCAGACTTGCATCTCCTGACTAGAGGTTACTGAGCGTTCCCTGCCTGAACAATGTATCGGCTTGAATTGGCCTCAATTTGATTTCATGCGCCCCGCACGCCTTCTCCCTGGCTGACGTCTTAGTCCTAGTCCTTCGCACTCCGGCTCCTTCAGACCTTGTCCACTCCTTTGGGCTGCCCTTTCGAAGGAAGCGCGGCCAGATTGACTGGTGGCTGGGAAAGGCCAGCCCAAAAGAATGGACAAATTCTGAGGGAGCCTGAGTGCGAACGACTAGGACTAAGACATCAGCCAGGGAACGCTCAGTAACCTCTAGACAGGAGATGCAGGTCCGAGAAGCTAGCTGGCGGAAAGACGTCGCCCTGACGGAAGCCGGAGGCCGCCGCCAAAGCTCGGACCTGCAAAAGCTCTTTCCCAGCCACCAGTCAATCTGGCCGCGCTCTCTTTCTACTCAGAGATTCGATTCACCCCCTCTCAAGCTGACCAGCGGCGCCGGGTACAGGGTGCAGCGCTCCAGGTGCCACCACGGCTGGGTATGCGGTCGCCTGCGCTGCTCGGGCCAAAGAGCTGAAGTACGCGGATCATCCGCGGGAAGACGAGTTCTTCCCGTTGGCCATCGACACACATGGGGCGCTGGGCGCTCGGTGGCTCGAGCTGCTCACCCAGCTCGCCCGCCACACCATCGCCCGGCGCTTCCATGGGGAGCCGGTTGACTTCCCTGCAGCCGGGTCGCTGG